>OX419341.1:26451777-26455116 GCA_948470475.1 Galaxea fascicularis | reverse complement strand
GCTCCCACACTGGGCACCACTCTCTCGCTCCCACACTGGGCACCACTCTCTCGCTCCCACACTGGGCACCACTCTCTCGCTCCCACACTGGGCACCACTCTCTCGCTCCCACACTGGGCACCACTCTCTCGCTCCTCTCTCGCTCCCACACTGGGCACCACTCTCTCGCTCCCACACTGGGCACCACTCTCTCGCTCCCACACTGGCACCACTCTCTCGCTCCCACACTGGGCAACTCTCTCGCTCCCACACTGGGCACCACTCTCTCGCTCCACACTGGCACCACTCTCTCGCTCCACACTGGGCACCACTCTCTCGCTCCCACACTGGGCACCACTCTCTCGCTCCCACACTTGGCACCACTCTCTCGCTCCACACTTGGCACCACTCTCTCGCTCCCACACTTGGCACCACTCTCTCGCTCCCACTGGCACCACTCTCTCGCTCCACATTGGCACCACTCTCTCGCTCCCACACTTGGCACCACTCTCTCGCTCCACACTTGGCACCACTCTCTCGCTCCCACACTTGGCACCACTCTCTCGCTCCCACACTTGGCACCACTCTCTCGCTCCCACACTTGGCACCACTCTCTCGCTCCCACACTTGGCACCACTCTCTCGCTCCCACACTTGGCACCACTCTCTCGCTCCCACACTTGGCACCACTCTCTCGCTCCCACACTTGGCACCACTCTCTCGCTCCCACACTTGGCACCACTCTCTCGCTCCCACACTTGGCACCACTCTCTCGCTCCCACACTTGGCACCACTCTCTCGCTCCCACACTTGGCACCACTCTCTCGCTCCCACACTTGGCACCACTCTCTCGCTCCCACACTTGGCACCACTCTCTCGCTCCCACACTTGGCACCACTCTCTCGCTCCCACACTTGGCACCACTCTCTCGCTCCCACACTTGGCACCACTCTCTCGCTCCCACACTTGGCACCACTCTCTCGCTCCCACACTTGGCACCACTCTCTCGCTCCCACACTTGGCACCACTCTCTCGCTCCCACACTTGGCACCACTCTCTCGCTCCCACACTTGGCACCACTCTCTCGCTCCCACACTTGGCACCACTCTCTCGCTCCCACACTTGGCACCACTCTCTCGCTCCCACACTTGGCACCACTCTCTCGCTCCCACACTTGGCACCACTCTCTCGCTCCCACACTTGGCACCACTCTCTCGCTCCCACACTTGGCACCACTCTCTCGCTCCCACACTTGGCACCACTCTCTCGCTCCCACACTTGGCACCACTCTCTCGCTCCCACACTTGGCACCACTCTCTCGCTCCCACACTTGGCACCACTCTCTCGCTCCCACACTTGGCACCACTCTCTCGCTCCCACACTTGGCACCACTCTCTCGCTCCCACACTTGGCACCACTCTCTCGCTCCCACACTTGGCACCACTCTCTCGCTCCCACACTTGGCACCACTCTCTCGCTCCCACACTTGGCACCACTCTCTCGCTCCCACACTTGGCACCACTCTCTCGCTCCCACACTTGGCACCACTCTCTCGCTCCCACACTTGGCACCACTCTCTCGCTCCCACACTTGGCACCACTCTCTCGCTCCCACACTTGGCACCACTCTCTCGCTCCCACACTTGGCACCACTCTCTCGCTCCCACACTTGGCACCACTCTCTCGCTCCCACACTTGGCACCACTCTCTCGCTCCCACACTTGGCACCACTCTCTAGCTCCCACACTTGGCACCACTCTCTAGCTCCCACACTTGGCACCACTCTCTAGCTCCCACACTTGGCACCACTCTCTAGCTCCCACACTTGGCACCACTCTCTAGCTCCCACACTTGGCACCACTCTCTAGCTCCCACACTTGGCACCACTCTCTAGCTCCCACACTTGGCACCACTCTCTAGCTCCCACACTTGGCACCACTCTCTAGCTCCCACACTTGGATTTTGTTTGTCTACAATTGAGGGAAGGCGTTAGTTTTTTTTGTTTACGAATACCAGCTCGTTTTGTCTACTTGTATGGCATAATTTTTTTGTAGCATTTTTTGGTTTTAGCTTTTTTGAGTTTTAGCGGTCCACTTAGGCTTGGTTTGGCAACGCAACCTGTAAAGGGGAAGACATGTTGGATGGAAGCCTTAACTCGGGGCTAACATAGACTTGCCCTGACAGTTTCTCTAATTGCTCTAATTTTCTTTGCGAAGCTTCCTTATGTAACTTAATCTGCTTTATTAGAGTGACAAGCATGTTGAAATACAACATTTCTTTGGTATTTCCATCGGGGAGAACATTCGTTTGGTCTTTATGATTGTGTTTATGATTGTTAAATATCAATTATTCTTTAATGCACTGTAGTGTCGTGCTTGAGGTTCCTTTTGCTGCTTGTTCAACCTGAAATTCGAAAATAGACGTTTTAGTGATGAACAGATTTATTATACGACAACTGGTTACTTTAAAATGGAAGGGTTATTCTATAAATAAGTATAATATTAATGTATACCCGACTTTTTGAAAACCAGGCTATTCTCCGGACCAACAAGCCTGTTCAGATGGCCGTGTTTGCCAGCGGATACGTTCAATCCTTATCTGCCAATCATGCCTTGTCCTTGGTATTTGTCATCCCAGTAGCAGGCTTTTTCTTGGCTCTGTCAACTATCTCTTCCAAATTCCCAACACTCAACCACATGCTTTCAATCAAAGAAAGTAATTAATTAACATCCACGTTAGCAGATATAAGTCACAAGAAACGGCGTTTGACACTTGTCTTTGATAAGCACACAAGGAGATTTAGTATATAGAATAGCCGGGAAATAATAGTTATCCGAGTGCGTTGCTTTTGTTGTTTTATGTTCATGGAAAGCTTTCAGAGCAATTTTTGTAGTTTTCAATGAAATGTGGATGTTTGCAGAGCCAAAGAGATAATACATTCATACATAGATATCCTTTATTACCGTGTCTGGTCGTTGTAGGGCCAAGGCACTAATTGAAGACACTCTTTAACACATACGCTTTGTTACAATTTGATAAAAATACTAATTAAAATAATAAACTATTGTTAAAATAATTGTTAATTAATACTGATTAAAATATTGAGTAAAGTGTTAAATTAATTAATAATACTTATTTAAATATAATCCCTAAGAATAGATGGAATCAATTTCCAATTCAATCTTTTACAAATCTCTAAGTTTGCTACAACACTATTTGCAATCAACTATTTACACTATTTTAAACCATTTATAGACTAAGATGTGCAGAGATATCAATTTGTTCCACATCCATTGACTTCAGCTGATAAATCTTTTTTTTCGTATCATCGCTCTGAATTCTGACAGGGATTTAATTGTCCT
>OX419341.1:26371777-26446777 GCA_948470475.1 Galaxea fascicularis | reverse complement strand
TTTTTTCATCGTACAGTACCTTGTGAATTTTTCAATACAGTATAAAAGAGGTGATTCATACGGCAGAACCATAAGTTCTTGCAGTTTTCGCCACGTACTGTGGAAGCTCATTTTGAAATCCTTAGCGTGTTGTCTTGGTGAACAACAAACATCAGATTGAGTCTCTGCAGGTTAGTTCTTACTCAGTTATTATTTCAGTTAAGTATGAGTTTGTGTTTCCGAGTTATTGGCTTCAACATCAAATGAACACTAGCGCTTAAAGTTATCTTCCGAATTTGCAATTGATCATTAACCTTGAATGTCGTTAGCAGACTATCTCCGGCTGCTTCAATTCGGTTTCGTGATAAAATGAACATGACGTGTTCTTCCCATTTGTTTGACCAAAAAAGCAACTGTTAATTAGCAATAGCGAATCTTTCTTCAATAGATATTTGGTCACGGCATTTGGCAGTGAAATCAGAGGTGCAGGCCGCCCAGATAATTTTGGCACTTCGCCCTAATGTTTCAGTATCATTTGTTTTAATTGATAAACACCAGGCACCTGCGTAGTCACTATACAGCAATCAGGATTGAGGCCCAGCTAAAACGCCGCATTTCACGTATGCCGAATTTTAATCCCTATTTTAGTCGACAAAAATACGGCCTAATGTGCCGAACCACCGTTAATATTCCCAGTCTCCTCTCGGACAGCTTGTTATCCAATATGGCAGACAACAAGGTTTTATTCAATATGATTCGCAACATCAGAAGACGAAAGTTCATGGTGCAATCAACCGTCAGCAACGTCATCGCCACACGAAGACTTCTGCTGAGCGTTTGCTTAATCTCTTTGTTGTGACGTCTATCACAATATGCCACAGGTTCTCAGGAGTGTCCTCTTCGTTTTCGAAAACCGAGCACCTCCTACAAAACAGTAAATTATGCCTCCTAGATCTGTTTCGTTGCATGAATAGTGACTAAAATGCGGAAAACAATTCACGGCATCGAGGTGAACCCATAGAAAGCACTTGGGATTATTTTTTGTCATTTCTGATGGCAGTTGGATCTTTAATGTTTAGAACTCGCTATTGTCCTTTTTGTGAGACCTGCTATCCTGAAAATAGTACAGAGAGCCTTAAGGCAAAAGACAAATGTCCACTCCTGCCTCATCGTTTGCAGCTCACAAAAAGACTAAAATGGAATTCTGGGCAAAGCTAACCAAAGAGGAAAGGACAATCAAATCCATGCCAGAATTCAGAGCAATGATACGAAAGAAAGATTTATCAGCTGAAGTCAATGGATGTGGAACAAATTGTTTATCTCTGCACAACTTATTGTGTAAATGTTTTAAAATAGTGTTAATAGTTTTGATTGCAAATAGTGTTGTAGCAAACTTAGAGATTTGTAAAGATTGAATAAGTTATTATGATTGCATCTATTCTTAGAGATAATACTTAAATTAATTATTATTAATTAATTAATACTTTACTCAATGTTTTATCAGTATTAATTAAAAATTATTTTATCAATAGTCTACTATTTTAATAATATTTTTATCAAATTGTAGCATGACGTATGAGTTGAATGTCTCCAATTAGTATGTATGTATTATCTCTATGGCTCTGCAAACATCGATTAAAAAGTCGGATGCGTATCCACCTTTCATTGAAAACTAAAGAGAAATTGCAGTGAAAGATTTCCATGATCATAAAACAACAAAAGCAACGCAGTCAGACAACTATTTCGGGGGTGTCCTACATACCAAATTCCCTTGTGTTTTATCAAAGACAAGTGTCAAACGCCGTTTCTGATGACTTATAAAATCAAAACTAGTACTTTCACACAGGAAACTATGTAAATCTAAGTTTCTGAGAAATTCTAATATGGTCCATTTCACGGAGAGTTTCTCCGTGAACGGAAAATACAGAAAGGTCGTGTTCACTTGATTGCCTTGACGAAAACGAAGTGAAATCATTTGAAAAAACTGTCTACCTCAACAAATATAGGTATTTCTTACCATCTTATAAAATCAAATTTCACGAGAATTCAAAAGACGATTGCTACAGATGAACTAGAATTAACAAGTGCACTTTCATATCACGGTAGGGAAATGAAACGACTGTAAAAAAAAAAACTTATGTAAAGAGCCTTCAAGTTTCCAGGTTAAAGAAAAAACGAAACAAAAAAGGAAATCCTATCAAAAAAGAATAAGCAGTCAACGACTGCATGTGGCTACTGCTTAATTGAAAGCTTTTTCTCAGATAAGTCGATGGGATGTAAAACGTCTGCTCAGTTGCAAGAAAGAAGTGGGTGAGACCCTATATTTACATCATTTCAGTCAAGGCGGGCAATGATGTACTGGCTTAGTCACGCAAGTCACGCAAGCTGTTTGCAGTTTGGAAGCCAGCATCAAGCATCTCACCAGAGATTTCATTGAATAGAATTTTCATTCAGTTGGTACAACACTTGTCTGTATTTTAATGCAAAGAATATTAGTTTTTTAAGAGTTGAAGAGAATCATAAACTATGCATCAATATACATGAATCACTGCAAATTCACACTTTTAGTCGAGTACGCGACAATCATTTTAGGCACGACACTCCTAAATTTTGGCACGTGGGCCAACAGTTTTGGGCACGGTCCGCTTGATTTACACAGCAAAATATGTTCGTCTTTTTTCAATGCTGATTTCTGGAACGACACCCCTGAAACAAGGACGGCACTCTTAAATTTGTGAGTCCCTGCGCTTATATGACAGCGGTTCACATATGATTCCACAAGAACTTACCAGTGTCCTTTTTTAAGATTTTTCTGGTTTGTATCTGCAATTATGTCAACGGTGTGCTTTTATGACATGATGCTGTCTATCTTGCTAAAATACTTCCACTTTTTTTTTTTTTTTTTGCTGTGCTATTCCCATTTTTTCTACTTTTGTCTCTGTTTTTTCATTTTGTTTATGACTACTTTGACAGTGAACTTATGACCCTTGGATTGAAGGTGTACCTGATACACGAAAAGATTTTGACCTTTGACAGCTTTTACTTAAAAGCTTAAATTTATTTAGAGCTTGTACATAACTTATCAATAAGCTTAAAAGTAAAATATGACTTTAGTTGTATACGAATGTCCCATGCTCATAGATACAGGCTAGAACAATACAGTGGAAAAAGAGAACGAGGAAAATTTGCGATTCAAATTTGTCTCTGGCAGCAATTAAATCGACAGCCGAAAGTTGTCGAACTGAACGGCCAAGTAGAATGTGTTACCTGAAGCGTGCTATATACCCTTCTCGTTTCCTTTTTTGAGGTTTTGCTGCTTTCTAACGCGAACTGAATAATTTCCTCCGACCACAGGTCGATTAACATGTCTGTGGCTCCAGAAGCAAATTTTGGCACGATTTCTCGACGCCACGTCTTTCTTCCCGCGAAAAGTACAAGATTTTGGCGCCCTAAAAGCTTATTTTCGACCCCAGAGCCTTCGCCTTCGTTGTCAGTCATGAGAGCAAAGACACGCCGACCTCTTTTCATGCGGGCCGAGACTACCTCCTGAGGTGGTCGCGGCCCGCCTACATTTTTCGGCACGCAGGCCGAAAAAATTGCTTTTACACGGCAAAAATCAAACGGGCCGTGCCCTATATTATTAGCCCGCGAGCCAAAATTTAGGAGTGCCGTACCCAAAATGAATGTCGTGTAAATGCGCCTTATATTTGTCTGAACTGGACTGTATCTTTCAATCCGTTTAAAAATAAAAATCCGTTAATACAAATTACCCTCATGGGTGCTTTTTTTTTTTCTTAACCCCTTCTTTTCAGGGCTTATCGCAGTAATGTAATCTGCGAAACGATAATCTGTAAGTTGCGAAATTAAAAAAAGATCTGTATTTTGCGACATGAACATGTATCTGTAATTGCAGAAACGAAAATCGAGAGCACTAATGTTTACTTTGTTCGTTATCATCACCAGAGATCATGCAAATTTGCCTCTCAAAAAGTCAAATTGTTATCTAGGGTTCTACTAATCGTAGAAAACCCGTTACTACAAAATCAAATGCGTTGCTTGCCTGAATACAAACAAGTGTTACGCAAGTACAAGGCCACGGCATTATGGCTACGCATTCCCAGAATGCAGTAGCCACAATTAAACAATTATTTTCAACAACTCTTTTTTTAACATTCATCATACTTCGAGTGATTCACAACCTTATCTGTTAATAAACGTTTTGAGAAACCCACCGTAATCAGTTTGACTTATATGCTATATAAGTTAATGAAATTAAAAGAAGCAAGATTCGTGCTATTTCACTTACATGCTGAGTTGCTATAACAAATTGTCCATAGTTATTTTTATGACCCTGCAACGTAACGTAAGAAAAAACAACATCAACAAGAACAATAGAAATACTGATGAGAATAATACCCAGTGAATGCATTTATCAGGAGATGCTTTTTAGATCTTACATGATCTAAATTTACTCAAATAATTCACTCTTTGTATTTTGTACAATCGTTGTCAGATGGAGGACAGTTCCTTTATGTCAAGTCGTTATGCCGGTTCTTTGTTTTTTTCACTTAAGTGACTTATCAAATATGGCAGACAACAACGTAGTTGGTGAAGACGACGAAAACTCAGTTCGTTTTATTCAACATATGATTCGTAACATCAGAACACGCAGGTTAATGATGCAATCAACCGTCAGCAACTTCATCGCTTGACGAAGAGTTTTTCTGAGCGTTTGTGGCTTATGTCACAATATGCCACAGATTCTCTATTTCTTCCCAGGCGTGTCCTCTTCGTTTCGAAAACCGAGAACCTCATACAAACAGGCATATTTTGCCTCCTAGATCTGTTTCGTTGCATGAATAACGACTAAAATACGAAAATAATTTCACGACATTGAGATGAACTTTATTTCAGGGCGGCTCTATATTCCTCTGCGTTTTATCAAAGCCAAGCGTCAAACGCCGTTTCATGACTTAAAAAATTAAAACTAGTACTTTTACACAGAAAGCGGTGTAAATTCTAACGTTTCTGAGAAATTCTAATCTGCTCGATTTCACGGAGAAATAGAGGAAAGTCGTGGTCACGTGACTCCCTTGACGAAAACGAAGTAAAATCATTTG
The DNA here is from genome assembly GCA_948470475.1 of Galaxea fascicularis. NCBI lineage: Eukaryota > Metazoa > Cnidaria > Anthozoa > Scleractinia > Euphylliidae > Galaxea > Galaxea fascicularis. Next base: position 26,441,678 of record OX419341.1, on the reverse strand, counting down.
AAAAAGCGGTCTACCTCAACAAATATAGGTATATCTTGCCATCTTCATACGCATCAAATTTCACGAGAATTCAAAAGACAATTGCTTCAGCCGAACTAGAATTAACAAGTGCACTTTCATATCGTAGGGAAATGAAACGACTGTTATTTTCGAAACGGTTTGTTGGAGAAAAAACTCTGTGTAAAGAGCTTTCAAGTTTCCAGTTAAAACAAAAAACAAAACAAAAAAGGAAATCCTATTCAAAAATTAAACAATTAGTTTAAACAATTCTTCTTTAAGGACCATCACTTCGAGTGATTCACAACCTTACCTATTTGTTAATAAAATTTTTAGAGAAACCCACCACAGTTTAAGTTATGTGCTAGACGTTAAGGAAATTAAGAGAAGCAAGATTCGTGCTATTTCGCTTGCAAACAGTTGCTGTAACAATTGTCCATAGTTATTTTTATGACCCTGCAACGTAGCTTGAGAAAACAATATCAACAACAACAGAAATACTCCTGAGAATAGTAACTACCGAATGCATTTATCGGGGAATGCTTTTCGATCTTAAATTATCTAAATCTACTCAAATAATTCACTTTTGTATTTTGTTCAATCCTTGTCAGATGGAGGACAATTGCTTTATGTCAGTCGTTATGCCGGGTTTTATTTTTTCACGTCAGTGAGTTATGCCTCATGAAAGGGTTCTGAAGTTCATTTTTTCCCTCTTATATGTCCCATATTTCAAGAATCGTCAATTTCATGACGGCCCATGGATTGCGATTGCAAGAACAAACCAATTAAGCAACGTCTCCTACGAAATCCCTGGAGCAACACATCGCAGCTGCTGAAATTGATCTTTCTGAAGATTGACCGTTCATTAGAGCCCTTGCCAACCCAAGGTCTAGAGAGAAAGTTCCATGATCATGAGAAGAGCCACACCACGACCAGGGAACTTATTAAGGTAGCTTTTCGGGAGTTATAAGCAATAGCAATATAAAGTTATTAATTTCAGTTTCATAATCATTGTATCTTTTATACTTGTGATTGTGTTCAAATATGATTCCATGGCAAATCGTACCTACGTTCATAATTCAGGTTAACATTACACATATTTTCGGCAGTGAAAACCGAATTTCTTGTTTATAGAACTAGTCTTTAATTTAAAAGTAACAAGATGTCGCGTAATAAATCTGTTCATCACTAAAAGGTCTATTTTCGATTTTCAGGTTGAACAATCAGTTAAAGGAGCCTCAGGCACGTCACGGCCATGTGCGTTAAAGAATAATTGGTAGCTGATTTTCAAATACTCCACCCCTGATACTTATCGATCAAAAACACCAAAAGAATGTTCTACCAGATGGACATACAAACGAGATATTGTATTCAACATGTCACTCTACGAACACACATTGAGTTGCACCAGCAAGCTACGCCAAGAGAATAAGAAAAACTGTCAGGGCATGAAACTATACAAAGCATGTAAACTCGGGTTACAGTTTTGATAAACCACGTCTTACCGTTTACAGGTTGAGTTGATGAGCAAAGACTTAGTAGACTACAGAAACTTAACAAAATTAAATAAAATTCATAACAACTGCAAGAAAAAATATTTACATCTAGAAAGAAAGTGAAAAACGCACTGTACAGCATTCCTGGTTGCTATCAAATTACTTTCGTTCACAATACCATTTGCGAGAGTTATTAGCATTTAACTCTCATCTTCTAAACTCTAGTAACGAAAAAGTTTTCCCAGTCAATAGAAACACAACTAAAACGCAAAAAAAATTAACCCAACACTTAAAAACCGATGTACGTGATCAACACACGTACAATTCTACTTGAATAGTAGAAAGAATAGCTCAAGCCATTTTATCAGGGAATCATTAAAGAAAGCCTGAAAAAATGACACGCATTATAGAAGTAACATTTCATAAAATGTCATTAAATAAGACGTAGTCATCAAGTAATCACACACTTCATTGGTGTGTTCACACAAAAACCCAAGTGTGGGTGCTAGAGAGTGGTGCCAAGTGTGGGTGCTAGAGAGTGGTGCCAAGTGTGGGTGCTAGAGAGTGGTGCCAAGTGTGGGTGCTAGAGAGTGGTGCCAAGTGTGGGTGCTAGAGAGTGGTGCCAAGTGTGGGTGCTAGAGAGTGGTGCCAAGTGTGGGTGCTAGAGAGTGGTGCCAAGTGTGGGTGCTAGAGAGTGGTGCCAAGTGTGGGTGCTAGAGAGTGGTGCCAAGTGTGGGTGCTAGAGAGTGGTGCCAAGTGTGGGTGCTAGAGAGTGGTGCCAAGTGTGGGTGCTAGAGAGTGGTGCCAAGTGTGGGTGCTAGAGAGTGGTGCCAAGTGTGGGTGCTAGAGAGTGGTGCCAAGTGTGGGTGCTAGAGAGTGGTGCCAAGTGTGGGTGCTAGAGAGTGGTGCCAAGTGTGGGTGCTAGAGAGTGGTGCCAAGTGTGGGTGCTAGAGAGTGGTGCCAAGTGTGGGTGCTAGAGAGTGGTGCCAAGTGTGGGTGCTAGAGAGTGGTGCCAAGTGTGGGTGCTAGAGAGTGGTGCCAAGTGTGGGTGCTAGAGAGTGGTGCCAAGTGTGGGTGCTAGAGAGTGGTGCCAAGTGTGGGTGCTAGAGAGTGGTGCCAAGTGTGGGTGCTAGAGAGTGGTGCCAAGTGTGGGTGCTAGAGAGTGGTGCCAAGTGTGGGTGCTAGAGAGTGGTGCCAAGTGTGGGTGCTAGAGAGTGGTGCCAAGTGTGGGTGCTAGAGAGTGGTGCCAAGTGTGGGTGCTAGAGAGTGGTGCCAAGTGTGGGTGCTAGAGAGTGGTGCCAAGTGTGGGTGCTAGAGAGTGGTGCCAAGTGTGGGTGCTAGAGAGTGGTGCCAAGTGTGGGTGCTAGAGAGTGGTGCCAAGTGTGGGTGCTAGAGAGTGGTGCCAAGTGTGGGTGCTAGAGAGTGGTGCCAAGTGTGGGTGCTAGAGAGTGGTGCCAAGTGTGGGTGCTAGAGAGTGGTGCCAAGTGTGGGTGCTAGAGAGTGGTGCCAAGTGTGGGTGCTAGAGAGTGGTGCCAAGTGTGGGTGCTAGAGAGTGGTGCCAAGTGTGGGTGCTAGAGAGTGGTGCCAAGTGTGGGTGCTAGAGAGTGGTGCCAAGTGTGGGTGCTAGAGAGTGGTGCCAAGTGTGGGTGCTAGAGAGTGGTGCCAAGTGTGGGTGCTAGAGAGTGGTGCCAAGTGTGGGTGCTAGAGAGTGGTGCCAAGTGTGGGTGCTAGAGAGTGGTGCCAAGTGTGGGTGCTAGAGAGTGGTGCCAAGTGTGGGTGCTAGAGAGTGGTGCCAAGTGTGGGTGCTAGAGAGTGGTGCCAAGTGTGGGTGCTAGAGAGTGGTGCCAAGTGTGGGTGCTAGAGAGTGGTGCCAAGTGTGGGTGCTAGAGAGTGGTGCCAAGTGTGGGTGCTAGAGAGTGGTGCCAAGTGTGGGTGCTAGAGAGTGGTGCCAAGTGTGGGTGCTAGAGAGTGGTGCCAAGTGTGGGTGCTAGAGAGTGGTGCCAAGTGTGGGTGCTAGAGAGTGGTGCCAAGTGTGGGTGCTAGAGAGTGGTGCCAAGTGTGGGTGCTAGAGAGTGGTGCCAAGTGTGGGTGCTAGAGAGTGGTGCCAAGTGTGGGTGCTAGAGAGTGGTGCCAAGTGTGGGTGCTAGAGAGTGGTGCCAAGTGTGGGTGCTAGAGAGTGGTGCCAAGTGTGGGTGCTAGAGAGTGGTGCCAAGTGTGGGTGCTAGAGAGTGGTGCCAAGTGTGGGTGCTAGAGAGTGGTGCCAAGTGTGGGTGCTAGAGAGTGGTGCCAAGTGTGGGTGCTAGAGAGTGGTGCCAAGTGTGGGTGCTAGAGAGTGGTGCCAAGTGTGGGTGCTAGAGAGTGGTGCCAAGTGTGGGTGCTAGAGAGTGGTGCCAAGTGTGGGTGCTAGAGAGTGGTGCCAAGTGTGGGTGCTAGAGAGTGGTGCCAAGTGTGGGTGCTAGAGAGTGGTGCCAAGTGTGGGTGCTAGAGAGTGGTGCCAAGTGTGGGTGCTAGAGAGTGGTGCCAAGTGTGGGTGCTAGAGAGTGGTGCCAAGTGTGGGTGCTAGAGAGTGGTGCCAAGTGTGGGTGCTAGAGAGTGGTGCCAAGTGTGGGTGCTAGAGAGTGGTGCCAAGTGTGGGTGCTAGAGAGTGGTGCCAAGTGTGGGTGCTAGAGAGTGGTGCCAAGTGTGGGTGCTAGAGAGTGGTGCCAAGTGTGGGTGCTAGAGAGTGGTGCCAAGTGTGGGTGCTAGAGAGTGGTGCCAAGTGTGGGTGCTAGAGAGTGGTGCCAAGTGTGGGTGCTAGAGAGTGGTGCCAAGTGTGGGTGCTAGAGAGTGGTGCCAAGTGTGGGTGCTAGAGAGTGGTGCCAAGTGTGGGTGCTAGAGAGTGGTGCCAAGTGTGGGTGCTAGAGAGTGGTGCCAAGTGTGGGTGCTAGAGAGTGGTGCCAAGTGTGGGTGCTAGAGAGTGGTGCCAAGTGTGGGTGCTAGAGAGTGGTGCCAAGTGTGGGTGCTAGAGAGTGGTGCCAAGTGTGGGTGCTAGAGAGTGGTGCCAAGTGTGGGTGCTAGAGAGTGGTGCCAAGTGTGGGTGCTAGAGAGTGGTGCCAAGTGTGGGTGCTAGAGAGTGGTGCCAAGTGTGGGTGCTAGAGAGTGGTGCCAAGTGTGGGTGCTAGAGAGTGGTGCCAAGTGTGGGTGCTAGAGAGTGGTGCCAAGTGTGGGTGCTAGAGAGTGGTGCCAAGTGTGGGTGCTAGAGAGTGGTGCCAAGTGTGGGTGCTAGAGAGTGGTGCCAAGTGTGGGTGCTAGAGAGTGGTGCCAAGTGTGGGTGCTAGAGAGTGGTGCCAAGTGTGGGTGCTAGAGAGTGGTGCCAAGTGTGGGTGCTAGAGAGTGGTGCCAAGTGTGGGTGCTAGAGAGTGGTGCCAAGTGTGGGTGCTAGAGAGTGGTGCCAAGTGTGGGTGCTAGAGAGTGGTGCCAAGTGTGGGTGCTAGAGAGTGGTGCCAAGTGTGGGTGCTAGAGAGTGGTGCCAAGTGTGGGTGCTAGAGAGTGGTGCCAAGTGTGGGTGCTAGAGAGTGGTGCCAAGTGTGGGTGCTAGAGAGTGGTGCCAAGTGTGGGTGCTAGAGAGTGGTGCCAAGTGTGGGTGCTAGAGAGTGGTGCCAAGTGTGGGTGCTAGAGAGTGGTGCCAAGTGTGGGTGCTAGAGAGTGGTGCCAAGTGTGGGTGCTAGAGAGTGGTGCCAAGTGTGGGTGCTAGAGAGTGGTGCCAAGTGTGGGTGCTAGAGAGTGGTGCCAAGTGTGGGTGCTAGAGAGTGGTGCCAAGTGTGGGTGCTAGAGAGTGGTGCCAAGTGTGGGTGCTAGAGAGTGGTGCCAAGTGTGGGTGCTAGAGAGTGGTGCCAAGTGTGGGTGCTAGAGAGTGGTGCCAAGTGTGGGTGCTAGAGAGTGGTGCCAAGTGTGGGTGCTAGAGAGTGGTGCCAAGTGTGGGTGCTAGAGAGTGGTGCCAAGTGTGGGTGCTAGAGAGTGGTGCCAAGTGTGGGTGCTAGAGAGTGGTGCCAAGTGTGGGTGCTAGAGAGTGGTGCCAAGTGTGGGTGCTAGAGAGTGGTGCCAAGTGTGGGTGCTAGAGAGTGGTGCCAAGTGTGGGTGCTAGAGAGTGGTGCCAAGTGTGGGTGCTAGAGAGTGGTGCCAAGTGTGGGTGCTAGAGAGTGGTGCCAAGTGTGGGTGCTAGAGAGTGGTGCCAAGTGTGGGTGCTAGAGAGTGGTGCCAAGTGTGGGTGCTAGAGAGTGGTGCCAAGTGTGGGTGCTAGAGAGTGGTGCCAAGTGTGGGTGCTAGAGAGTGGTGCCAAGTGTGGGTGCTAGAGAGTGGTGCCAAGTGTGGGTGCTAGAGAGTGGTGCCAAGTGTGGGTGCTAGAGAGTGGTGCCAAGTGTGGGTGCTAGAGAGTGGTGCCAAGTGTGGGTGCTAGAGAGTGGTGCCAAGTGTGGGTGCTAGAGAGTGGTGCCAAGTGTGGGTGCTAGAGAGTGGTGCCAAGTGTGGGTGCTAGAGAGTGGTGCCAAGTGTGGGTGCTAGAGAGTGGTGCCAAGTGTGGGTGCTAGAGAGTGGTGCCAAGTGTGGGTGCTAGAGAGTGGTGCCAAGTGTGGGTGCTAGAGAGTGGTGCCAAGTGTGGGTGCTAGAGAGTGGTGCCAAGTGTGGGTGCTAGAGAGTGGTGCCAAGTGTGGGTGCTAGAGAGTGGTGCCAAGTGTGGGTGCTAGAGAGTGGTGCCAAGTGTGGGTGCTAGAGAGTGGTGCCAAGTGTGGGTGCTAGAGAGTGGTGCCAAGTGTGGGTGCTAGAGAGTGGTGCCAAGTGTGGGTGCTAGAGAGTGGTGCCAAGTGTGGGTGCTAGAGAGTGGTGCCAAGTGTGGGTGCTAGAGAGTGGTGCCAAGTGTGGGTGCTAGAGAGTGGTGCCAAGTGTGGGTGCTAGAGAGTGGTGCCAAGTGTGGGTGCTAGAGAGTGGTGCCAAGTGTGGGTGCTAGAGAGTGGTGCCAAGTGTGGGTGCTAGAGAGTGGTGCCAAGTGTGGGTGCTAGAGAGTGGTGCCAAGTGTGGGTGCTAGAGAGTGGTGCCAAGTGTGGGTGCTAGAGAGTGGTGCCAAGTGTGGGTGCTAGAGAGTGGTGCCAAGTGTGGGTGCTAGAGAGTGGTGCCAAGTGTGGGTGCTAGAGAGTGGTGCCAAGTGTGGGTGCTAGAGAGTGGTGCCAAGTGTGGGTGCTAGAGAGTGGTGCCAAGTGTGGGTGCTAGAGAGTGGTGCCAAGTGTGGGTGCTAGAGAGTGGTGCCAAGTGTGGGTGCTAGAGAGTGGTGCCAAGTGTGGGTGCTAGAGAGTGGTGCCAAGTGTGGGTGCTAGAGAGTGGTGCCAAGTGTGGGTGCTAGAGAGTGGTGCCAAGTGTGGGTGCTAGAGAGTGGTGCCAAGTGTGGGTGCTAGAGAGTGGTGCCAAGTGTGGGTGCTAGAGAGTGGTGCCAAGTGTGGGTGCTAGAGAGTGGTGCCAAGTGTGGGTGCTAGAGAGTGGTGCCAAGTGTGGGTGCTAGAGAGTGGTGCCAAGTGTGGGTGCTAGAGAGTGGTGCCAAGTGTGGGTGCTAGAGAGTGGTGCCAAGTGTGGGTGCTAGAGAGTGGTGCCAAGTGTGGGTGCTAGAGAGTGGTGCCAAGTGTGGGTGCTAGAGAGTGGTGCCAAGTGTGGGTGCTAGAGAGTGGTGCCAAGTGTGGGTGCTAGAGAGTGGTGCCAAGTGTGGGTGCTAGAGAGTGGTGCCAAGTGTGGGTGCTAGAGAGTGGTGCCAAGTGTGGGTGCTAGAGAGTGGTGCCAAGTGTGGGTGCTAGAGAGTGGTGCCAAGTGTGGGTGCTAGAGAGTGGTGCCAAGTGTGGGTGCTAGAGAGTGGTGCCAAGTGTGGGTGCTAGAGAGTGGTGCCAAGTGTGGGTGCTAGAGAGTGGTGCCAAGTGTGGGTGCTAGAGAGTGGTGCCAAGTGTGGGTGCTAGAGAGTGGTGCCAAGTGTGGGTGCTAGAGAGTGGTGCCAAGTGTGGGTGCTAGAGAGTGGTGCCAAGTGTGGGTGCTAGAGAGTGGTGCCAAGTGTGGGTGCTAGAGAGTGGTGCCAAGTGTGGGTGCTAGAGAGTGGTGCCAAGTGTGGGTGCTAGAGAGTGGTGCCAAGTGTGGGTGCTAGAGAGTGGTGCCAAGTGTGGGTGCTAGAGAGTGGTGCCAAGTGTGGGTGCTAGAGAGTGGTGCCAAGTGTGGGTGCTAGAGAGTGGTGCCAAGTGTGGGTGCTAGAGAGTGGTGCCAAGTGTGGGTGCTAGAGAGTGGTGCCAAGTGTGGGTGCTAGAGAGTGGTGCCAAGTGTGGGTGCTAGAGAGTGGTGCCAAGTGTGGGTGCTAGAGAGTGGTGCCAAGTGTGGGTGCTAGAGAGTGGTGCCAAGTGTGGGTGCTAGAGAGTGGTGCCAAGTGTGGGTGCTAGAGAGTGGTGCCAAGTGTGGGTGCTAGAGAGTGGTGCCAAGTGTGGGTGCTAGAGAGTGGTGCCAAGTGTGGGTGCTAGAGAGTGGTGCCAAGTGTGGGTGCTAGAGAGTGGTGCCAAGTGTGGGTGCTAGAGAGTGGTGCCAAGTGTGGGTGCTAGAGAGTGGTGCCAAGTGTGGGTGCTAGAGAGTGGTGCCAAGTGTGGGTGCTAGAGAGTGGTGCCAAGTGTGGGTGCTAGAGAGTGGTGCCAAGTGTGGGTGCTAGAGAGTGGTGCCAAGTGTGGGTGCTAGAGAGTGGTGCCAAGTGTGGGTGCTAGAGAGTGGTGCCAAGTGTGGGTGCTAGAGAGTGGTGCCAAGTGTGGGTGCTAGAGAGTGGTGCCAAGTGTGGGTGCTAGAGAGTGGTGCCAAGTGTGGGTGCTAGAGAGTGGTGCCAAGTGTGGGTGCTAGAGAGTGGTGCCAAGTGTGGGTGCTAGAGAGTGGTGCCAAGTGTGGGTGCTAGAGAGTGGTGCCAAGTGTGGGTGCTAGAGAGTGGTGCCAAGTGTGGGTGCTAGAGAGTGGTGCCAAGTGTGGGTGCTAGAGAGTGGTGCCAAGTGTGGGTGCTAGAGAGTGGTGCCAAGTGTGGGTGCTAGAGAGTGGTGCCAAGTGTGGGTGCTAGAGAGTGGTGCCAAGTGTGGGTGCTAGAGAGTGGTGCCAAGTGTGGGTGCTAGAGAGTGGTGCCAAGTGTGGGTGCTAGAGAGTGGTGCCAAGTGTGGGTGCTAGAGAGTGGTGCCAAGTGTGGGTGCTAGAGAGTGGTGCCAAGTGTGGGTGCTAGAGAGTGGTGCCAAGTGTGGGTGCTAGAGAGTGGTGCCAAGTGTGGGTGCTAGAGAGTGGTGCCAAGTGTGGGTGCTAGAGAGTGGTGCCAAGTGTGGGTGCTAGAGAGTGGTGCCAAGTGTGGGTGCTAGAGAGTGGTGCCAAGTGTGGGTGCTAGAGAGTGGTGCCAAGTGTGGGTGCTAGAGAGTGGTGCCAAGTGTGGGTGCTAGAGAGTGGTGCCAAGTGTGGGTGCTAGAGAGTGGTGCCAAGTGTGGGTGCTAGAGAGTGGTGCCAAGTGTGGGTGCTAGAGAGTGGTGCCAAGTGTGGGTGCTAGAGAGTGGTGCCAAGTGTGGGTGCTAGAGAGTGGTGCCAAGTGTGGGTGCTAGAGAGTGGTGCCAAGTGTGGGTGCTAGAGAGTGGTGCCAAGTGTGGGTGCTAGAGAGTGGTGCCAAGTGTGGGTGCTAGAGAGTGGTGCCAAGTGTGGGTGCTAGAGAGTGGTGCCAAGTGTGGGTGCTAGAGAGTGGTGCCAAGTGTGGGTGCTAGAGAGTGGTGCCAAGTGTGGGTGCTAGAGAGTGGTGCCAAGTGTGGGTGCTAGAGAGTGGTGCCAAGTGTGGGTGCTAGAGAGTGGTGCCAAGTGTGGGTGCTAGAGAGTGGTGCCAAGTGTGGGTGCTAGAGAGTGGTGCCAAGTGTGGGTGCTAGAGAGTGGTGCCAAGTGTGGGTGCTAGAGAGTGGTGCCAAGTGTGGGTGCTAGAGAGTGGTGCCAAGTGTGGGTGCTAGAGAGTGGTGCCAAGTGTGGGTGCTAGAGAGTGGTGCCAAGTGTGGGTGCTAGAGAGTGGTGCCAAGTGTGGGTGCTAGAGAGTGGTGCCAAGTGTGGGTGCTAGAGAGTGGTGCCAAGTGTGGGTGCTAGAGAGTGGTGCCAAGTGTGGGTGCTAGAGAGTGGTGCCAAGTGTGGGTGCTAGAGAGTGGTGCCAAGTGTGGGTGCTAGAGAGTGGTGCCAAGTGTGGGTGCTAGAGAGTGGTGCCAAGTGTGGGTGCTAGAGAGTGGTGCCAAGTGTGGGTGCTAGAGAGTGGTGCCAAGTGTGGGTGCTAGAGAGTGGTGCCAAGTGTGGGTGCTAGAGAGTGGTGCCAAGTGTGGGTGCTAGAGAGTGGTGCCAAGTGTGGGTGCTAGAGAGTGGTGCCAAGTGTGGGTGCTAGAGAGTGGTGCCAAGTGTGGGTGCTAGAGAGTGGTGCCAAGTGTGGGTGCTAGAGAGTGGTGCCAAGTGTGGGTGCTAGAGAGTGGTGCCAAGTGTGGGTGCTAGAGAGTGGTGCCAAGTGTGGGTGCTAGAGAGTGGTGCCAAGTGTGGGTGCTAGAGAGTGGTGCCAAGTGTGGGTGCTAGAGAGTGGTGCCAAGTGTGGGTGCTAGAGAGTGGTGCCAAGTGTGGGTGCTAGAGAGTGGTGCCAAGTGTGGGTGCTAGAGAGTGGTGCCAAGTGTGGGTGCTAGAGAGTGGTGCCAAGTGTGGGTGCTAGAGAGTGGTGCCAAGTGTGGGTGCTAGAGAGTGGTGCCAAGTGTGGGTGCTAGAGAGTGGTGCCAAGTGTGGGTGCTAGAGAGTGGTGCCAAGTGTGGGTGCTAGAGAGTGGTGCCAAGTGTGGGTGCTAGAGAGTGGTGCCAAGTGTGGGTGCTAGAGAGTGGTGCCAAGTGTGGGTGCTAGAGAGTGGTGCCAAGTGTGGGTGCTAGAGAGTGGTGCCAAGTGTGGGTGCTAGAGAGTGGTGCCAAGTGTGGGTGCTAGAGAGTGGTGCCAAGTGTGGGTGCTAGAGAGTGGTGCCAAGTGTGGGTGCTAGAGAGTGGTGCCAAGTGTGGGTGCTAGAGAGTGGTGCCAAGTGTGGGTGCTAGAGAGTGGTGCCAAGTGTGGGTGCTAGAGAGTGGTGCCAAGTGTGGGTGCTAGAGAGTGGTGCCAAGTGTGGGTGCTAGAGAGTGGTGCCAAGTGTGGGTGCTAGAGAGTGGTGCCAAGTGTGGGTGCTAGAGAGTGGTGCCAAGTGTGGGTGCTAGAGAGTGGTGCCAAGTGTGGGTGCTAGAGAGTGGTGCCAAGTGTGGGTGCTAGAGAGTGGTGCCAAGTGTGGGTGCTAGAGAGTGGTGCCAAGTGTGGGTGCTAGAGAGTGGTGCCAAGTGTGGGTGCTAGAGAGTGGTGCCAAGTGTGGGTGCTAGAGAGTGGTGCCAAGTGTGGGTGCTAGAGAGTGGTGCCAAGTGTGGGTGCTAGAGAGTGGTGCCAAGTGTGGGTGCTAGAGAGTGGTGCCAAGTGTGGGTGCTAGAGAGTGGTGCCAAGTGTGGGTGCTAGAGAGTGGTGCCAAGTGTGGGTGCTAGAGAGTGGTGCCAAGTGTGGGTGCTAGAGAGTGGTGCCAAGTGTGGGTGCTAGAGAGTGGTGCCAAGTGTGGGTGCTAGAGAGTGGTGCCAAGTGTGGGTGCTAGAGAGTGGTGCCAAGTGTGGGTGCTAGAGAGTGGTGCCAAGTGTGGGTGCTAGAGAGTGGTGCCAAGTGTGGGTGCTAGAGAGTGGTGCCAAGTGTGGGTGCTAGAGAGTGGTGCCAAGTGTGGGTGCTAGAGAGTGGTGCCAAGTGTGGGTGCTAGAGAGTGGTGCCAAGTGTGGGTGCTAGAGAGTGGTGCCAAGTGTGGGTGCTAGAGAGTGGTGCCAAGTGTGGGTGCTAGAGAGTGGTGCCAAGTGTGGGTGCTAGAGAGTGGTGCCAAGTGTGGGTGCTAGAGAGTGGTGCCAAGTGTGGGTGCTAGAGAGTGGTGCCAAGTGTGGGTGCTAGAGAGTGGTGCCTTTTTAAGGTTATATAAATAAATAGATCTTTTGGGATTATTACAGATAATGGTTTTGAATTTGTGTTTAGGGTCTAATGAGGTTAGGAGTTATTTTACAGGACCACACAAATGGAAAGTAAAGTTGACTTTTTTTAGCACTGAAAGGGTTCAAAAAGTAAGATTTGCATAAGACATGCATAAGATGTCCCTAGGTATACTTATACCCCGGGTGAGGCACGGAAAAGAAAAAAAAAGTAGTTGAAAAAATGAAAAAAAAAAAAAAAGTCGGCTGGAGTTTTTGTTTTGTCAGCCGGAGGGCTGGAGATGTAGTCCGAAAGCTGGAGTCTCCAGTCGAAAGCTGGTAACTTTACATCTATGATGATTGACGCGGACTGTTACTGATGCCTCCTGCATGTTGACGTGTCAGTTTTCGCCCACATGTATGGCGCAAACAGACATTTTCCAGTAACCTTCCATTATTTACACTACTGTCCCTTGACGACTGTGTCTGAAATCTTTGGTTGTGTTGCGTTAGATCTCGCTTTGCAGGACTACTGTCTTTCAACGACTGCGTCTGAAAATTAATCTTCGGGCGTTTTGCTGAAGGTCCCTCGTACTCGTCCACAGAGCTAGAGCCCGCTCTTCTTGTGGACGCGACAGTGCGATGTTTCTTACACGACGTAGTGTTTGTTCCCAGAACTTCGAGCCGGCGTTCGTTGGTGATGCTACTGCAGACTGTAGCTGTCAGAAGCTTTCATTAAAATGACGAAACTTGTGATATTTGACCTTGGTGGTGTTATAGTTACAAGTCCCCTTTTTGCTTTTCAAAAGTATTCATGGGAGAAAGGAATCCCAAGGTAGGGAAAATTTATAAGTACTTGTCTTGCAATAGAGGCATGTGTAAGATGAAGCTACAATATAGCTGAACCTTCGACCAAGAAAGATAAATCCTGTGAGTTTTTTGCAAGTGTTGTCTACGTCTAGCATCGGTAAGCTTTATGCATCTGACCCCTACCCCAGGCATTCTTTCCTTCATACACAAAGGCGATCAAGATTTATCAGTCTGCAGAGCATGCGGGAAATAATTATAAGCTTAAGTGCACACACGAGCCTTTCCTAACCCCTCATTGCGGACGAAAGAATTGAAGTATTGCATGCAGCAGCTGTCAGGCAAAGAGGCATATACCATCAAGCATGCACGCGCGAGTTCCTGACTTCTGGCCGTATTGTACGCGGTGCACGCCGCTAAAAATGGCTCTGCACGTGGGCGATCTCCGTCATTGTGTTCTGTCATACTCTGCAAACTGGCTAGGCTGGGATCAAGGCACCCGATCCACATACAATGGCATGTCTGCGAAAATTAAGATTCTGTGGACTTACTATCAACCCAGTGACGACAAACTGAGTGTCAATTAAGTGTCGATATTATTGTGTGTCAATATGGTCATACAAGGGTCTTTTTCTGCTTAATATTAAATTTAATTCTTACAAATAAAAATCCACACCCAAAAGTAACAACAAAAATGTCTCATAGAAGTCTTTGCTTCTTGTATCAGTGAGACCTGGCCTGTTCCTGGTTACAACCCCCATCAGTACTTTTTCATCCCTCCATTTGTGATGGGCTTAGTTGGCAAGATTTTCACACAACCCCATACATTAACTATACATGCATTTTATGACTCAAACTCTACTTGTTTTTGTAACAGGGTTAGTATGATAGTGATGCATGTATAATTAATGTATGGGACTGTGCAGAAATCTTTCCACTTTAAGTTTTCCCCACCTCGGTTTGCAAATCACACTGTCTATCACTGTACATGTTTTATTCCCTGTTTAGATTCATCCCCAATCTTACCCCCAGGATCCATCCTGTTCTTCAGAGTACTGATATCAATAATCAAGTGTACTGATGGTGCTAATCCTTTTTCAGTGACTTCGTGTTAAAAATGTTTTTGAACAATGCAAAACGACTTGACAACGGTGAAGTATCTCTTTCACAGGTGAGCCATGTATGTGCACTTCTGTTGAACATACATTACTCAATGTTCTCCAAATATTTTTTATGGATTTTGTTGGGAGAATTAATGTTCAATGAGCCTGAGACAGAGCTGAATAATGAAATAGCTACATCTCTGGTATGTGGCCAGAAACATGGGCTCAAGCGCGCAAAACTCAAAAATGCCATTAGAAACATATAGCATGGTATTTAAAAGTAAAACATATTTCTCTTATTGGAGATATATTCCCATTTTAGCATTTTCAAGGAAGAAATTAATTAGTTAATACTTCGAGCAGTGGTACATCATATTTTGTATGTTTCAATTTTCTTTATAAACTTGAACTTCGATTTGAGGATCCTGTATATTATTAACTGGCTGACTAAATGTGAAGGTGTTACAGTTGAACCTCAATTATCCTGACTCGTTGGGTCCTTGGTAAATAGTCCGGATAATCAAGAGTCCGTATAATCGAAAATATGAATATTAATGAGATAGACATGTAAAAAAAGGTATACAGCAAAGAAAACATCATTTTAATTGTGAAATCTACACAGCCAGTATGTATATATCAACTGAACGCATTAGAATATTTCTTTGTCTTGTTGCACTTGCGAATTTTGAAAAGCACACAGGATAATACGCTGTTTCAAAAATCTTTTGAAAGGATTATTGGGCTTTTTGCGACTTTGAGTTTTCAAGATCACAACTAATTAATATTCATGAAAAAATTGGGACCAGAGAAAAAAGTCCGGATAACCGAATAGTCTGGATAATAGAGGTCCGGATAATCGAGGTTCGACTGTAATATTAATAATACAGTCAGCCATTTGGGGCTTTCACATACAGATTCAAAACTCACGCTCACTCAGCAAAATCATACACATTGGCAGATTTTATTCAGCTCTGTCTGAACATGAGATTTCATGTTTGTTGATCATTTCCTAAAATATTCTTAAATAGCCTTGAGTGTATGTTTGATCAAGTAGGTTTACAGGATGAGGGTTTATAGTTAGGAGATGATTTTATTTTTAAATTTTCTTTCGATCCTATTAAAATAAAAAGGAGTGCAGATACTGTTAATCCACAGCACATTTTTGGCCATGGCTTCAGGATGACTTGCTGCAGGATGATTTGTGAAAAGTTTTAAGGCTAAATTTTTCAAAATGCAACCATTTCCAACCTTGCCATCCATAACAGAAGAAAAAAGTATTACCGGTAGTCTCAGTGCAGTAGCACAGTCCTGAGTAAATAAACTGCTTCATTATTCTTTGTTTTTTCCTGATCAAAGGATATTTCTTAACATCTTACAGCAGATCAAAATTGCATGACTGTGCTCCTTTAAAATTACAACTGATCAAAAGCTGTTGATCTTCCTCTGCATCTAATCCCTCTCCTTCTTCTTCTTCTTCTTCTTCTTTCTTTATTTGTTAAAGCAGGTTTTATTTATTGGCAACTTTTGAAAGCTGATGTGGACCTGCTACAAATACTACGTACACCACAAATGTATTTTAAAGGTTGACCACGACACCGGGATCTACGACCCCTACTCTTGGCGATCAGTGTGTGGGTTCTTTTACGTCCCACAGAATTGATACACGCAAGGATTGTGAGACGGGACCTCCAGTTTTATCGTCCTTATCCGAGAAGACTAGAAAGTCTATAACCATTTGCAGATGGCATTGCAAAGGAAGCACTTTCTCCTCAGTTATTTAAAGACCCTGAGTGTTGGTCCGGCCGGGGCTTGAACCCACGACCTCCCGCACGATAGTCCGGCACTCTACCACTGAGCTAACCGGTCGCTCCCTCCCAAAAAAAGACAATGTAAAGAGAAACAATCTTTGTAAGGTCCTCCATTTCACTGCCTTTTTTTAAAAATGCTAATCTTAACTTTTTTCCTCCTCAGTTCTGCTCAGAAATGGACACAATTTACAAAGAGCATGCCTCAAAACTAGGTTTTGACCTCTGCAGTGAGTTTAAATTTCAAGAAATCATTGAAGAATACCTGGCATCTGCTAAAGTGGTGCCCCAAATGATAAATGCATCAACTGTTCTGAGGAACAATGGTAAGATTCCCTTTCAAAAGAAATATTTTTCAGTAAAGCCATAAACCAGTTGAGTAGAGATTGCAGGCAAGGTGCAATGAGAGGGTGCACCTATTAACCCCCTGATTTTTCTTAAGTTTGTACACAATAAAGAAACCAAAAATGTTCACACAAGTCTGAAATCCTTAGTCTCAAATTTAAGCCTACTAAACAGGAGGCACAGTCTAAACTGAATTATTCTAAAAAAAATAAAATTAAAGATTTATCACAGCAGGTACAAAAAAGATACTTAGGAACTGGTTGACGTGGAGGAATCAGGCAGACATGGTATCAGACTGAGTTGTAAGGAAAATAGAGGGAAAGGTTGACCATGAGAAATCAGAAGGCCAATGCAGTGAGAAGAGTTATCCCATGGAATAACATGATGATGGAAGGGGAGAAAATTTATACGCTGTTCAAATCCCATAATATGGGATGGTCACTAAACCACTCTTAGGCTTTGATTAGGTTAAACATTACATGAAGTATGACTGGATTAAAATTAGTCTAGATGTTATGATGTCATGTCCCAACATTCCGTGTTTTAGGATAATTATGGTGGGAATAATTATTCTGTAATCTACCCTTCCACCAGTCTTCTGCACCCCTCTGCCCCCAAGCACCCCCCCCCTTTTTTTTTTAAGAATCTGAGATATTAGTAGCAATACAGTGTGTAGCTAAAAGGTTATTCAATTTAGACAATTTATATAAAATTGTTGGCTGTTTCACTAGCAGTCTTTCAAAAAAAGAAATTAAGAAAAATGACCTAAAATTGCATCAGGTAGGATGTTGTCTTCTTGTGAATAAATATTTACTACTTTTATTAGTGAGTATCTTAATTAAAATGTTTTCAGGCATCAAGACTTGCATTCTCACAAATAACTGGGCCAATGACACAGGGACAAAGTTTACATCATTTCCATTCCCACATTTACTTCACTACTTTGATGAGGAGTTTGAGTCATGTAAACTTGGTGTATGCAAACCTGACCCAAGTATTTACAAGCTCGTGTGCTCAAAGATGAATGTTAACCCTTCTGAGGTATGTCATTTTTCCAGTCACTAGTTTTAAAGAAGAAAATCATGAGGACATGTAGAAAATAATTATATGATGTAGACATCCTTAAACCTTAAACCATTGTCTTCAAAATCCAAGTTACATATAGCTTAGCACAGTTATGGTGGTTGTAAAGATCATTGCAATCATCATTTTGGTTTCATTTAATTTCTAGTTTTTGCAACCATGATCTTAAAACAGCTTGAAGTTTTTCTAGCATTCATCCATTAAATTTTGTTCCAATATGAGGCTCATTTTCGTTGCTACATTATTTTAATAATACTTGCAGTTTGGACACAAGTGACATGTTTTTCAGGTGATATTTTTAGATGATTCACCTCAAAATCTTAAACCAGCAAAAGAGATGGGGATGATAACCATTCTAGTGAAAAGTCCAGTTACAGCTCTGAAAGACTTGAAAGCACTAACAGGGATTGATGTAAGTTTTTCCAGTTGCTACTTTCATCCTTGTAATGTCAGCCAGCCAACAAGTCAGTGGGTTGGCCAGTCAGTCCCTCCCTCAGTCAGTCAGTCAGTCAGTCATTGAGTGAGTCATTCAATCGGTCAGTCACTGAGTCAGTCAGTCAATCAGTCAGTCACTGAGTCAGTCAGTCAAACAGTCTGCAGTCAGTCACTGAGTCAGTCAGTCAATCAGTCATTCAGTCACTCAGCCAGTCAGTCAATCAGTCAGTTAGTTGGTCAGTCAGTCTGACTCAGTTTGCCCATCAGTCAAGTCGGCTTGAATTGTCAATTAAAGTCAATTCAAGATAAGTCATGTCATGCCATATGAGTTGGTCTGTTAAACTGTTTGTTCAGGTACATGGCCAATCTGTTCATCAGTCAAGTCAGTCAGTCAGTCAGTCAGTCAGTATGACAATCAAATTGATCACTCAGGCAATCAGTCTACCAGTGTCAGTCTGCCAGTCAGTCCATTAGGTCTGACCTATTTTAATGGTGTTTTTTCAGCTTTATGCAAAGGTTTTGGAAAGCAGACCACTTGCAGTCATTCCAACAGTAGTCTGTGAGCTAGACTCAGTGGCACCTATATTCTCCTGTTTTGCAGGTGTTTCAGCAGCATGTGGTTCAACCATGTACTCCTCAAAGTGTATCTCACTGTTACATCAACTTAAAGGTTATTCCAATATAATCTTATTAATTTTACTTTTAGACACACAGCTCCAAGCCTAATAGCATTACATGGAAGATAAAAAAAAAAAAGAAAAAGATCATCTCACTTTACTTCTAGTTGCACTCTCTGGAGGGGTGGGGGGGTGCAAACCAAATGTCTCCAGGGGGGTGTAACACTTTTACCACATTTAATAACAACTCCGTTCCCACCGTTTCTCCACACACTCTCTTAAAACCTATCCCATCATGCATGTAGCATGTATGCTACCACAGGTAGACCAACAAACACTACAGGGGGGGCCTTGATATTTTCTGGAACCATACATTATAAGCTCATACATTTAAATAAGTTGTTTAGATTGGCCTTTTCTCTGATTTTAGATGCAGCAATTTTGCTATAACTGGGCTTTGCTGTAACACGAGTAAAGGGGGTAGTTTCCAAGGTATCCGGTCAAGTCACCCAAAAGTCATCTGCCCAAAATAGTTTAGCTAGTTTTATACTTTGTCACACTTTCTTAGTTGATGGGTTGAATTATCGCTAGCTTTAGATATTTCTCGCTACTTAAATTATATTATCTTTATATGCTTTAGTTGATAAGCTTTGGATATTTCTCACTAGTGTTATATGTTGCTTCGGATATTTCTCATTTACCCTTATTGTAAAAATCTCTTTCATTCTTAGGTTTATTTAATGAAAGTACTGCTGATATTGAATGATATATTACAAAATGTCTAGGTCACGATTAACACACTTTTGATAATCATGTAGTTTGTTTTCAAATGTGAATGCACAGAAACTTGTGGGGTTGTGGGTTCGATCGATGGAATCTTTCAGTGCTTTGTTTCAGGAAGAAACAAAACAAACAACTTGCTTCATAGTTTAAGGTTTCTCAGAAAATGCTTATAATTCCAATGATTGAACATTTGAATATTTTGAGACATTTGCAGTCTTGATGTGGTTGTGTATCACCTGATTAGCTGGGTACTTCAAGTTGTATTTTGGCTCACACTACAGCCAGTGCTGAACATAGCTTATTTTCAAGCATGAAAATCAGCTTATTTTCAAGTACATTTAATTTACAAATTCATGCACTTTGATTGGCAGTGGGGCTTTCCAGGGGATGGTACGTCTGGTGTCGCTTGTTTGTTTGTTTGCTAATCTTAATGAACCAGAAGTAATCCTAACCTCTCAAAGCTTGATTGGCTTGTGACATGTTCGCTGAAACCCTGTTTTTTTAGACAGGTATCAAGATGCACTATGTGGATATGGGTCAGGGTCCTGTTGTTATTCTGCTTCATGGTTTTCCTGAGTTGTGGTACATTTGGAAATACCAGGTAGATATTGACATTGATAGAATCCTGTCCTTTTAAATTTTGTTAGGTTGTGCTTTGGTATATTGTGCAGTTCCATACCTCCCTTCAGAAGGTCAATGGAAATTCCAAGAGGAAGGGGGGTGGCAAAAGAAAGAGTTTTTAAAAGAAATGTATGGAGCTAAATTGAAATTTCCAGAGGGGTAGGGGAAGGGGTTTAAAAAAGACTTCTGTGGGGTGATATGTTTTCTTTTGTCTTGATTTTTCTTTGTCCCACATCTGATGTCTGGTGATGTCCATGTGCAAATTATCATGATTTGCCCAGTTAGGATGAACTATGTTACTGACTGTTCTTCTTGACCGTCAAAACTCTAGATTAACCACCTGTATTCTTTCATTTTCAGATGACAGCTCTGGCTGTTGCTGGTTATAGAGTGATAGCGCCAGATCTTCGAGGAATGGGGCAAACATCTAGTCCATATGGTGTGTTAAACTTACAAACAACACTTTCATTGAAGAATCTCCTTGACAATTTAAACAGATGATCTGTTATGACTTTGTGCTATGGTACTTTGAAAATGGCTTTGCCTGTTGAAAACTTCACTTGTATTTCGAGGGAAATCCGGAGTGTCCATAATTTCAAAGAGATTCAAACCTAGCTGGGAAGTTAAAAGCACCTATTACTGCAGCCGGAACTTTGTGTAGGTACCATACCTGAAGTGCAAAAGTGCCTTAATTAAAAGGCTTATCCTGATTGTCTTACTTTCTTCATAAATAGGGTAGGTTGCTGGTCCCAGGAACTCCCTCATCTAGATCCACCATTGCTATATCAAGTCTGCCTAAAATAATCCACTGAAGAACATATTTAGAACAAAACTCTCTGTCTTATGTTTGTGACATTTTCAGAAATTGATGCTTATGGCCGTGAAGTGATCTGTGCTGTAAGTGTACATTAAAATTTTGTTGATAATGAGTCTTCTTGGTCTTCCACTGGTCACATTTTTTTTTAGTTAGCTATGAACTTATTTTTCTATGTTATTTATTGTTGTAATTATAATAATTTTATTATTCTCTAGGATGTCATTGCTTTGATGAATTCTCTGGTAAGAGTTTCACTTCCAGATTTCAACTGCTGTTTGAGTACAGTGATGGCTACTTGTGACAGTAGGTCTACAGTTGTACTTAAAAAACAAGCAAGAAGAAAGAGATATACATTGCAGCTATAGAATAAATTATTTATCTAATCTGGACAAAAAAGAGTAATAATGACAGGGCTCGAGACTAACTCTTCAGCTTACTGGCCCAGTGGCTAGTGCACATGTTTTGTGCTAACATTTTCACTGGCAAAAATGGCTAGTGAAGCCCACAACCTACTAGCCAAAGTCCCCTTAACACAAAAGCTCTATAAGTTAAAAAAGTAATTATTAATATTATAATAATTATCGGCCAGGAGTGGTTTCTTCTCATTCAAAGTTGTGTTAGGTGAAAACTGATGTTTACTTCCAGTACTTTTAGTGATGGTAATGAAATAAAATCTTATGTTGATGATAGTATGCTTAACACATAAAATAAACTTTCGTATTACTGATAAAGCAACATTCTTCATGAAAATAAGTTCTTCCTTCTTTGCAATTTCATTGCTACCTAGAACCTTGTAAATTGTTTAGGGAACTAACAAGAAAACCAACTGGTTCATCTTGCTTAATTCCTAGCTTCCCCATTATCTGTACTATAAATTATATAATTAATCATATATTGTAAATTTACTGGATTTTAGTAATAAAAAATGTACACTGACAAAAGAATAATAAAAGATTATCATTATTATTATTATTATTAAATGCCTAAGAGTGACCAAATGTTTAATTTCTCCTGGTAACACTGCTCAATCAAACATGAAGGTTGTAACAAAAAGGAAGTGATCAACACTTGTGTCAAGAGCCTTGATTGTTTAACAAATTCTCCTTATCATCACCATAGAAAATGTATGAAGAACAGTGTGGAGAATATACATGTACTTGCTGATATTAAGTGTTTAAAGGCTTAAAAGTTGTGCTAATTTTATGTTTGCTAGTTTATACAGCAGGCCACAGTCGTAGGCCGTGATCTTGGAGGATTTATTGCCTGGGATCTCAGTCTTCATTACCCTGAACGTGTCCTGTAAGTCAAGATGAGTGGCTACTTAAAATTAGTTAAAAATAATTGATAATTCAAGGCTCAGTTAAAATTTTTAATGCACAGAGGAATATGAAAGCTGAATTTAGTGTGTGGAATGTTATGTGCTTTGGGCTTCACTTTTTTAATGTTTTCGAATTTCTTGTCTGCTTGCCAAGATCACTGGCAAATGGTTAATATTGAGGAGTCCTAATGCATACCATCAATTGCAATGTTATTTTAAAGCTTCTTTGTTTTCTTCTTGGTCTTTTTCATCAGGGCTGTGATTAACATGACTCCGTTCTTACCTACATTTCCTAATATCAATCCACTGGAGAGACTGCAAGCAAACCCAGGGATATACCAGTATCAACTCTATTTCCAGAGGGAAGTAAGTAACTTTAACCTACCTTGGCTGTTTTCACCATACCTGCCTTGCACATAGAAATTTACCTTTTGTTTTCCACTCATGAATGAATGAATGAACAACTTTATTAACATGTCGCGTCTTCTAGCCAGCTATGTGTAGCATTGATAATCTCATTAAACTGGGGACACCTCATTTCTATACTGGTAGAAAATAAACCAAACAGTATGCAAGAAAAAGGTTCACCTGATACCATACTCATACCCATACTCATACCACACCAATTATTTTTCTTGGACAATTTTGTCCAAGGGTAAAAGGCGAAATGAGGTTAACACTAGGGGTGGTCACAGCCAGGATTTGTTACATCCCAAGTGGTTCTTTAAGGTGGCTCAAAACAGTTTCCAGCACTTTCCAAGACGTAGATTTTGATGGGTCATTATTACCACTCTTTATCAGTTGATGCTATAATCATCGTATCAAAAAAGTGCCCAATCATTTGTGAATACGTTGGTATTATTTTTGTGACACTATAGGTTACCATAGCAACACTATGACCTGCTAAAAACACCCTTAATTTCAGCTTTAAGCGCTTATATTTCAAAAACAGCACGGTGAATTTTTTCTTATTACAGAATTTTGATAAGCAGGATGAGATGAAACTTTTGGCAAAGTTTAAATAAATTCCGTACATGGAGTTCAGAGCCACCTTAAATTTTCGAAAATTTAAGGTGGCTCTGAACTCCATGTACAGAATTTATTTAAACTTTGCCAAAAGTTTCATCTCATCCTGCTTATCAAAATTCTGTAATAAGAAAAAATTCACCGTGCTGTTTTTGAAATATAAGCGCTTAAAGCTGAAATTAAGGGTGTTTTTAGCAGGTGACAGTGTTGCTATGGTAATCTATAGTGTCACGAAAATAATACCAACGTATTCACCAGTAATTGGGCAGTTTTTTGATACC
The DNA here is from genome assembly GCA_948470475.1 of Galaxea fascicularis. Lineage (NCBI taxonomy): Eukaryota > Metazoa > Cnidaria > Anthozoa > Scleractinia > Euphylliidae > Galaxea > Galaxea fascicularis. The sequence continues at coordinate 26,419,131 of OX419341.1, read as the reverse complement.
ATGACTGTAACATCAATTGATAAAGAGTGGCATTAATGACCCATCAAAATCTACGTCTAGGAAAGTGCTGGGAACTGTTTTGAGCCACCTTAACATCCCATAGGATCAATTAGGAAGAGTTGTGAAACAGGGCCTATGGTTTATCATCCTTATCTGAGAGGACTAGAAAGACTGATCTTTATATTGATAGTTAAGTGTCATTTGTGTTTTTGTTTTTTTCAAATGTGGACCATAGTATAGCGCTTGCTCTGCAATCCATGTTACTTTCACTTATTTTATGACCACGGTAATATTACTGTAAGTTGTTTCCCGGTGATGTTGGATTGCTGCACTTAATGATTTCAGACTCCTTTAATTTCAATTTTTTTGTACTTGGACCATATGACTCCAAATTTACAAACAGTAACATTTGAAAGAAAAGGGAATAATAATAAGAAAAAAGGGAGGGATGGCCTTAAAAAGGGATGGTACTAACATCCCCTCTTCCTGTGTATTTTCTTAGGAAAAAAAAACTCTTCTTTGACTAACTGATTTAATTTCCTGGGGTGGATTTTTCTTGTTGATCTTCGTCTTTTTAAATTAACTCCCCAAACAATGAATGAGCATTTTCTAATAAATCATTTATATAATAATATTTATTTAATATATTGTTCTAATCAACAGGGTGTTGCAGAAAAAGAACTCCAGAAGGACATCCAAAGGTCTTTCATTCTGATGATAAGAAGTGCTGTAGATATGGTGAGACTTGTTAGCCAATCACACTGTCATTTGAATTCCTTTTTGACAAGAATTTTAAGAAGTCACTGTCTACCACAGGGCTTTCATTGAATAGAAGCCAGCTACTGCCAGAGCTCAGCAGTCTCTAAATAATCAAGTCACCAGCTACTTGGCCATGTTGGGTCTTGAAACAAATACTTGAAAAATATAACACTATTAAAATGACCACTTTGATTGCATCAGTTGCCTTCTATCACAGGGGTATGCACCTGCTACAAATCTTATTGAAAGCCCTCACAATATTCTCCTTTTTCCTTCAGAGGGAATAACGTTTTTAAGGAAGTACTATGAAAGGAAACAGAATTAGTGATAACCAAAGATTTATGATGCTAAGGCATGTAAGATCTATTTGATAAGCTAGTGGTGAATATTACCGGTACTACGTCATGATAGTAATAATTAATGATAATTAACCCTAACAGTGATCAGTATGAAATTTCTCCTTCTCAGATCTTCATTGCTTTATAAAACAGATTGGTCACGAGAATTAAGGACAGTATCACACAAGATGAATTTGCTTGATATTTTAACAACTTCTCCCCACTACTTCTGTACAAAATGTGTAGGGCTGGCAAATGAGAATTTAAATTTTGAATTTTTCTCTTCAGCTTAAATTGCGCACTGCTGATGTTTTGGAAAGAGGTGTGTAGTAGTAGTACTTTAATAGCATTTTAGGGGATCTGAAGCTCTTGCTTGATGTTTAGTTAATTTGATGTTCTGGTAACATTTCTCTACTCAAGGAAAATAAAAAAAATGTCCATTAGTTAATAGTTGATGTGAATGTAGAGATCTGGGAGGAACAGAGATCATGCAAACTTCCTGACTGTGCACTTTTTGTTCACAGTCCCCACACTTACCTTGGATGTTTCAAATCATATCATGGTAATTTTCTTGAACTGGGCAAAAATTAATTTTCATATGTCAGTCACTTCACAAATTCTGTTTGTCCCAGCTTCCACCACATTCTCTCCGGGTTCTCACTGTTTTCTCTTCCAGTTTTCATTTCCTTGTCTCCATCCCCTCTGTCTTACATCTCACCTCCTTCTCCATGAATTCCCACACTAGTCCTGTTTCTTTTGGTTCTTGTACATTAACAATGATTTTCTGATGTCCCTTCAAGAATCCAGCCTTCCATACAGTTGCACGTTTCTGCAGTTCTCAGAAACCTTACCAATTAAGGGTCTTGTGCGCACATGTAATATTACAGTGGAGCTTTGTTTCTTAAGGTGGGCTCTTTGTTGGAGTGTCAGACAAGATAGAGAGAAGCTGGATTCTCTCACTCGATGACCTGAAGTATTTTGCAGAAATGTATTCCAAAACAGGATTTAGGTACATCTAATTGATTACCAGCCATATTAAAGTAGTGTTGATTATGAAGATTTTCAGGATATATAAATTATTTACTGCTTGAGTACTTATTATTCAACACAAGACCACTGAATGCTTACTATGCAGGTCAGTTAACAAAAAATAGGAAGTTAACAAAAGGAATAATCTGATTCTAGAATTTATTATTGTTATTGTCAAATATTAATTACCGTATAATTTGCAAGAATGTAACACTATATATAGGAAACATTCATTTTCTTAATAATAATTATTATTGTGAAGATCATAATAGCTGAAAAAAGGCAAATCTTAAATGTTTTATTTAGAGGGCCCTTAAATTGGTACAGAACCATGGAGAAGGACTGGCAATGGAATTGCAAGATATCTGGGCGTAAGGTAATGTTCTCTGATGTTCATGCTGTGCAGAATGGCTGACAACAAAGTCTGATCATGGTGTATAGTAAATGAAGATTTCTCTGTTTTCCATTCTTGCAGGTGCAGCAACCAAGTTTAATGATCACTACAGGAAAGGACTCTCTCATCAAACCACAGTTTTGTGCCAAAATGGAGCAGTGGGTAAGAAAACATCTTCTTTAACCAAGACTGGAAAGTTAGCTGATATGATAAGTATCACTTGTCACAGTTCAGATGCTAGATGCAATACATTAAATTCGTCCTCTTCTAAGTTATTTAAAAAAAAAATACAACCCCCCACCCACAAGGAAGTTTTTTTATGGTTTAGATACCCACCAGTATCCTGGAAATTGCAGCTGATGATTTTATTCTTTAGAATCTCTGCTTTTAAGACTTTGCCAATGCCTTAACATTTCCTGGAACCATACATTATGCGTTTATTATCATTTGCTCATCATCTATCGATATATGACTTCATACTGAAGTTTAATATTTGTTAAAATAATCACAGGGTTGTCAAAAGAATTTAAGTAAAAGGAGAATGTGCATGTAGGAAAGTAGACGGCACTGAGGGGGTAACAACACAATTCCTCCCCCCCCCCCCCCTCTTACATTTTCTCTTTTTACTGGCAAATCATGGCCAGTGAAACTAGGAAAGTACCCGGTGATATCACAGTCACCAAAGCCTTTTGACAACTCTGTAATCATATGTTTATTTGGCTTTGTTAGTTTAGCTGGTTAGACTATAACAGTATCGGATTAATATCCCAAACTGACAGGTATAAAAATCCCATTCAGTTGTGAAGTCAGTGTTCTCCAGTCCCTCTAAGTTGCACTTTTTTAGTGTTACAATTAATTTTTATTGTAATGTTTGTTAGTTAAAGATACGTTGCACAACTCTGACCCACATCTTTTTGTCAACATGTTGTTTTTAAGGTACCAAAGCTGGATCGAGCACATATTGAAGAGGCATCTCACTTTGTGACCCTGGAGTGGTACAGTAATTTGTAAATTAAGTGATATTATTTATGTTGACCAGTCAGCTTGATGCTTTCTTAATGCTTATGTTTTTTTTTTCTACAGTCCTTTAGAGCTCAACAGAATTATGGTGGAGTGGTTAAACAAAGTTCACTCAATGCAGTCTGATTCATCCAAATTGTGAGAGGCCATGGATTGTCAATAAATTTTTACAAAATGATATAATTATATAGAAAATATGTGCTCTTTTGTTAGAGAACTATATTACTATTCACCTTGAATATTGAATCATTGTTAGACACATACAAATCATTTTAAGGTAATTCCCCTGAATTGGATAGTGCATCTTTACTATAATTATCCTTAAAACTGTGCTAACAATTCACCAAAGTAGGTATAAACTAAAGCCTCAAAGCATGAAAATGGACACAGGGACCCTCTCTTTTTATTGCATTTATTTGATGTTCTTGACGTTGACAACCACCTGGCAAAGAGTCAAATAAATTATATTGTGACTTCTATTTCTGGGGAATGACCTTAAGTTGTAGTGAACCATTCTTTTATAATCATACTCCCATTCTTTACCGGCCCAGCGGCTCAGTCTATCTGTAATTTATTTTGCATGAAATAAATAATTAAATAACGTGAACTTGAATAACTTGAACATGACTTTTACAGTTGTTAAAGAAAACTTCGTTTGGTAGTTGCAGTTTAAACTTCTTCATTCATAGAGCCCTTGGGTATTAAGTCTTCGTATATAGTCTTCTGTGCAAAAAAAAATTGAATTTCAACAAGTCTTTGTGTGAGTCTTTCAAACATGCCACAGAAGCTTTAACTTGCATGTAGTATTTATTTATTTAACTTCGCCAAGCTGGCAGGGACACCGCAACAGCAAGCGCCAATTACTGCGGGCCCAAGCACCAGGGGTGGTCACAGCCAGGGTTCGTTACGTCCCTAGTGGTTCTTTAACGTCCCACAGAATTAATTGTGGAGAGTTGTGAGACGGGACCTCCAGTTTATCATCCTTGTCTGAGAAGACTAGAAAGTCTAACCATTCGCAGATGTCATTGCAAAGGAAGCACTTTCTCCTCAGTTATTTAAAGACCCTGAGTGTTGGTCAGGCCAGGGTTTGAACCCATGACCTCCCGCAGGTCAGTCTGGAGCTCTACCAACTGAGCTAACCAGTCGGCAGGTGTTAAGCTCACATTTGAAGGTGTTTTATATCGCAACAGTAAAGGGTGGGGCGTGACGGTCCATTATCACCCACTTTGACCTTTCATGTTTTTTCATTGTGCCAGCTTAAGAATATTACAGTTGAGCTATCAGAGTGAAATAGTTACTGGATGTTTTTTTGTTAGTATCCTCCTCTCAGATAGGTTAGGCCATAAGGCAGAAATATGCATATTTTTCAGAAAATTCCCATAGCTTCCCTGAATGAGGTAATATGCAAGAAGACTAGAGTCTTAAAGGGGGCAGTGTCTTATAAAACTCTGGGAATCCGAGGAGACCTGTCTGTTGATGGCAAACGGAAAATGATGGCCACCAAATGTCTTTGTGGAAATGTTTTTGGCCAGTTGCAGCCAGGATGAAAATGGATGCCCAACCTCATTCCCAGGGGCTCTCCTCTTCTCATCCCCTGGAGCGAGATGGGACAGGAAGAAGAGAGATTCCATGAACGAGGTTGATGGATACCAATTCGAAAATAAGTCCCTTGAATCTTAGATGAAACTAGGAATAACCAATTGCTTAATTTTTCCTTTGAAATTATTTTACTAGCTTGATTTCATTTCAGTAGTGATCCAGAACTTTGCAATTTATGAATGAGACACTGAAAGTTTTTGGCTTAAATATGGGATCATTCCCACGATGCTCCTCTTGATAACCAATTTACTAAGAAAATGTAATTACTCAGGTTAACCCTAGAAATGGGGTTGTTTTATTTGGAATTTCCAGAGGTGGTTGGGGGGCTGGGGCCCTGGGTAAATTTGTAGGACACCATGAAGTAGCTCAACTTTTTTGGGAACAAACAACTTCTCAACAACCAGGCTTGTACAGGGCTGCTTTGGAAATACTCCTTAAGCCTGGTTTATTTCAATCTTACTGACACCACACTTCGAGGAGGCAAGAGAAAATGGCATAAACAAAAGTTTAGTTGATATAATTGTAAATTGACCACTGTAGAGTCCTTTTTCGTCTCTTTGTGCTGGTTGATTTACATTATCAACTCAGATTTGCATTTACCACTCCTCCACTGACACAGAATCAGTTTCTTTAAAAAACAAACCTCTTCATTTGGTATAATATGTACTTCTGATCAGCATGGCTATTGTGGTCAGTGAAATAACACTACAAATGTCAGCTCCAGGGACAAGTTGATTTTAGAAAACAGTTCAGGGTGAAACCATAAAACTCTGAGATCACTAAATTATTCAGGTTAGTTAATTGGAGTGAACATTCTTTTGCTCATCCCCTAATGTAATTCAAGATATACTACTAGTTGGATCAAAACTTGTAACATTTTCACGCTGTGATATTTTTCTTTATTGTGACTCATGACTTGCATGTTTGATTATAAGCAGTGACTGAGAAAAAGCACGGTCAAACACTGATTATCTGGACTTGTTGGAAGACCTGAAAAAAAGTCTGGATAACAGAAAATATGAATATTTTATTCAATAAAGTTACACAAAGACAAGAATAAATTAAAGTTTGGGTCTATTCTCACAGGTTTGCATTGCCTAAAAGTAATGGAAAAACACTAACTGTTCACTCCAGTCTCTACGTATTCAATCTTCATTGCAGTTACTGAAATCAAACAAGTTCTAGTGCATCAAAACATTACATTTCGCATACAATGAAAATATGATGCGAAAAGTCCAGATAATCAGGGTGCAGATAATTGACGTTCAACTGTACCACACTACATCTTATGCGGCAGCATTCCAGAAATTCAGGCAAGTTTCATTTATTAAATCCACCCCGAGTTTGCTGTTTTTCCCACAATTCCTCCCACAGAAAGTTCTTTCACCATTACACAATTATTTGTATTTAGTATAAATACATACCGGTAGTTATGACTTTATGACTTTCTAACTACAAATTACTTGATTGTTATTATTTTATGATAAGCTAATTACTCGGTTGTTATGTATCATAAGTAATGGTTCGTTTAAAGGCATGTTTTCAAATTTCAGATAGTCAGAGTAATACACCTTTGCAACATTTACCATGACTAAACTAGGATTGATCACTACAACTTATAAATATGGGAGTTAATCAAGACAATCTGTCAAAAATCATGATTGTTCACCTTCTTTGAATAATAATAATAATAATAATAATAATAAATATTTTTCATTTAAAATCGGAGTGTTGGGTAAAGCGTTTCAAATCTGAATGTCGCTTTATTCTAAGACCTCCCTTTTGAATCACACGCAGACAGTGTAAGACAATACGTTTGAGGAAAAAATGCCGTTTTACAAGTAACATTTCACTAAGGTGTCCTCAACTGCATTTTTTCCAGTAAAACTTACCCTAAGTTAAACTACATTTGAGAAAATAAAATAGTTTCACAGGTATTCTTTTCAAAATAAAATATTTGTAATTTCTCTGTAACAATGTCTAACCTTTTGATACATGGTGTGTAGCTACCTGACAACATTTAGCCCAGTTAAATTTGTACCAAGGAAGGAATTTATCATCAACAGAGTTCACACTAATCTATTTGTAAATACTGGAAGTTGTAAGGGCCTGTGCATACATGTTAAATATTTTAACCCTTTAACCCCTACGAGTGATCAATGTTTAATTTCTCCTCATGGCAACACTGCTCAATCAAACAAAGGTTGTGAGAAAAAAGGAAGTGATCAACAAGTAACAAAGGCCTTGATTGGTTAACAAATTCTTCTCATCATTACCATAGAAAATGTATGGATGAGTGTGGAGAATATAGATGCTGATATTAGGTTTTAAAGGGTTAAATAATAATAATAATAATCAAGGCAAAAAGAAAGTCTCAAAACAAAACTGTCAATAATTTAACTGTAAAACAAAACTGTACTAGAAGTAGATTCCAAAACCCTGTCATAAATATTGTGACAGTTGGCTTAAGTAACAGTGAGAGGGAAACTCTGATCTTTTAACCCTTTAACTCCCAAGGGGTTCTCCATTGACGAGTAAAATCTATAAGTGCCATTTGGCACTATCGGGAGTGAAAAGGTTAAACAATGCAATTATAATAATTAGGATTAGGATTTTATATCTATTTTACAACTGAAAACCTCTTCCCTAATAAACATTCAAATGTGAAGATCCTACTGATAATTTCAATACATGTCTAGTCAATCCAGCTCCAGCTGTAGATTTCAAATGCCCAGCGTCTTTCCCACACCTCCAACAACTTGAAATGTTTGGATTTGTCATCAGGAGCGAGTTGGAAATGCATTTGATGAGTGAACTAGATTAATCAATTTCTTGACTGCTACCATCCATTGATTTACCTAAGAGAAGAAAAGGAATTAGATCACCAGTAAATTATTGTTCCTGCTGTGGAGATGGAGTGTTTGTGGATCACAAAGCAATAATTAAATCAACTGTTTTTACCTCAATTAATAAATTGAAGGGCTTGGTGCAATAACAGCATAAGGGACGATTTTGCCTAAAATTTCAAGCTACCTGAAATTCAATCTTCATTGGCCTACAGACTAGTTACCGTGTCAGAAACTTAAGTCTGCAGTTATTTTTTTTATTCAAAGGCCTGAATTTGGAAAATAAGCACTGAAATGATGTTTTCTGAAAACAAATAAAGGAACTCAACCACTGCCGACCTAAGTCTCTGACATAATAACCAGCCTGTAAGCCATAGAAGAACAAATTTCAAGGAAGTTGAAATGTTCAAAAATCATCACCTGCACCCTTTTTGCACCAACCCATTCAATTTATCTGCTGAACTCTAATGCCTACCTCTGCTACGAAGTCCACCATGAGTGAAACATGAATCTGATGTGCCTCTTCAACATTACCATCATCTAGAGCTAAACATGAATGACTGGCATTAGTGCCATACTGTGACATTGTAATCAATATCAAACAACATGTCTCTTGCATACAGTAAATGGCCCTCTCTGTCTCAATCCTTCCATTTATGCACCTATCATTGGTTTGGGGGGGTGGGGGTGGGTGGGAGGGAATCTGACAATGGAGACCCAAGGGTGGGGAAATTGACATTTAAAAACCTGGGCCCGGTTGTTCAAACGCCGATTAACCAAATCCAGGATTAGTGTCAACTTTGGTTGCAGTCTTTCACTTTTGGACGAAAGTCGTTTCCGCTGCTTTTTGTTTTTCAGGATTGAATTCCCCTAATCTAAAATGTTGCAGAATAACAGAATTGAACAACGTTTGGGGACATAGAAATAACCTCCTTGATTAACTTTTAATCTTGGATTAGCGTTAATCGGCTTTCAAACAACCGGGCCCTGAAAGATAATGTCAAATTCCCTTGGAGTTGCCTGCCCCCTCATCCTCAGGCAAACCATTGATAGGTGCATTAACCCTTACAGGAGATTGCACTGCCATTACATAACACTGCTCTGGGGAACCAACAATTACCCTTTGCAAGCTTTATCATTCTGCTTTTAACTCCTTGGCTTAGTTTCCCATTACTCCAGCTCTGAGACATCACTTGAAGCCTTCTTGATATGTCATCTGCGACTCTTTTCTGCAAAACAAGTAGTAGGTCATTAAGGGCTGAGAGCCAGGGATTTCCACTTCAGAGGCAAAACAAGTACAAATAGACATTATCTTCCTGTTGCCTCTTCAACAGTACTGTGTTTGGTATACTGTCAGGGTTATTATCAAGGGCTGTAAAATGGAATGCTTTTTACAACTTAATAGCTTGATGTTACCAATGATCTGGACTGTTGTAGTTTCACTCCATCAAATTTGTATTTGATGGGTACATGTGGCTTACATACAGTACTGGCACATGTTCAATTCTCAGAGCTGATGGCATCAATGAAATGAATTTTTTGCAACCTTGCTGTTAAGGTTTTTCCTTGGATACTTCAGACCTGTTTTCCTCTCTTCATAAAAAACATTTCTAACTTCCAATACAATCACAATACTCATGAAGCAACTGTGATTCACCCCAATTTTGTTGAGATATTGTTCAGGAATTACTACTTATACATTTACACTGACCTCTAACGTGGCATGAAGCTTGTTCATAACATCCTGTAAGGCATCCATTGTTATCTTTAGTCCTTCCCTATCATCCACTGTACTAACACTAGCACTGTCTCCATTTTCCTCTTGGCCAGATGGTGATGTACTTCGGGGAGTGTTGCCAGCACTTAAAGATCCTCCCGTTGATACATGATTTCCTGGGGGTGGTGGTGGGGTCATACTGTGGGGTGGAAGCTGATTAGCCACTCCACCCCCCTGCACTGGTATTGTTGGTGGAATAGGGCTTTGACCTCGTACAGGGTACAAAGGTGGTGTTACATGACCTAAAGGCGACTGGTATGGCAGAGGACGAGGAGGTGTAACATGACCTAATGGGGAAACAGCTGGCGGTGTAGCTTGATAACTTGGTGCAGAAGGGGCAGTTGTTACAGGTTGGGTAACTGGATGAAAAATCTGTGGTGAGGCATGATTGTCATGACCCAGCAGAGGAACAGCTGGCGGTGTGGCTTGATAACTTGACACAGAAGGGGAAGTTGTTATGGGTGAGGCAATTGGATGAAAAAGCTGCGGAGATCTAGAGGTGTGACTGTCATGGTGATAATCTAAATGGTCGCCAATTTCTGCCGTAGAGCGGATGCTTTGCAGGTGTGCAGTTGTTACTGGTTCAAAACTATGGTCTTTTAGATGAAACAGTGGGTGCCCAAGATTTCCTGATAAATTCTCTGTTGATTTTGCATGTACAGTTTCTGAAGTTGTTGTTTGCCCTGAATGTGCAGAAGTCGCAGCTGAATTAGTTGCGGTTTCACTGGTGAATGAAGGGGTGGATATGCTTCTTGTAAAAGTAGTTGGTACATGTGGGATTAAAATGTTGTTACCCAGTGATGCAGTAGTGACTGGCGGTGGTGTATAAACTGGCTGTCTGACACCATCAAGAGACAAACCAGCGACACCTGAAAAATTGACAAAAACAGTTTGTTTGTTTTAAGAAACATAAGGCACTTGCGATACTAATTAATGATAGAACAATTAAGTGATAGAAAACATTTTCTGTGTTTGCATAGCCTGATATAAACACAAGAGGGGTTGGGAGAATTTGCATAACTGTTGAGAATTCTCCCAACCCCTCTTGTGTTTATATCAGGCTATGCAAACACAGGAAAAAAGTTTTCTATTGCTTTTATGAAATAACTTCCTCTAAAAACTACAACGCATCACACAACCATCTTTACATACTCTCATGCAAACACGCCTCTCGGCCAATCAGAGCACGCATACTATCTTAGTTATTTTATAAAGCTTCTTCCCTCAGACTTTTTAAGAAAAAACTTAAATCAAAGTTTGAACACCACTGGAATTGACTGGCGCCCCACGTGTTTGTCTGATAGTTGGTTATCGTAGTGTCCTGATTGATATCTTAAACAATGTATCATAGTTAAAACCTATAGATCAGAAAACACTGGATTGCAGACAACTTGTGTGACTCAGTGATTGACCATAGGGTTTCAACACGTTGCTTCCTCAACAACTGACCAATGTTTCCCATGCCTATCACACATGTGACAAAATGTTAAAGCAGTAGCCACATGCAATCCTGGACTGCATATTTTTAATTTTTCCATACATTTGTCTGTAATTCCTTTCCATTAGCAAGGAAAATTGGAGTCGCATGTATGAAAAAATTCGAAAAGCCAGATGACATTTTCTGGCATGGCTACATCCCTCAAATTTTGTCAGTGAAACCCTGTGCCTAGTACCAAAATTCTCAGAGTATGCTAACTTGATAAATGTTACTGTAAAGATCTAGACATCAATTTAGTGTTTACTACTTTCAAATTGTGAAATCTTTTCACAGTGAAGGACCCTATCCCTAGAGAGCTTTATTCACGCATAGTATACAAATTCACTTGTGCATGTTGTAATGCTTGCTACATCAGTGAGACTTGTCAAAATTTTTCTACACATGTTGTGAACACCTCTCTTCTGATGAGTTCTCTCACATCTTTAAATATTTGCAAAGTTCTGAGACTTGTCGCAAATCTTGTTCCATAAACAGCTTTGAAATCATCGATTCTGCCTCCACAACATTTCAACTCAAACTCAAGGAGGCTATGCACATCAACTGGGAAAAGCCCAACTTGAATCAACAAGTTAATCACTTCCATCTGACACTTGTGCTTTATAGCATTGTCATCATTCACGCCTTCTATCTTTGCTATTAATTTGTACTTGTTGGTATATTCAATTACGCATGCTTATTTAGGTTGTTATAAGTCCAAACGATTTTTCAAATACTCTTTGTAACTGACGATGATGCGAGTCACATCAAAACATGTCTTACAGATTAAAAAATATCGTAATCTTTTTAAAAGTTACCATAAATTAGCAATATAATTTGTCGTTGAGGAACAGGCGCTTCACTCATTTTTTTACTACCGATTCGCATACAAACACTGTGATAGAAATCCTCAGCTTATAATCTTCCTGTTATTAAACCTTTACTGTCTTTCTCTTCAAAACGAAAGTAAAGGCGTGCATCCCAGGTTAATCACGATTTACTACAGAACCTTAACTCACCATTTACAATATCATCCCTGTTTCCGGCATTAGCTGTTTGTACACTTGGACTTGGTGTCTGAACTCCATGTAAAGCTTGTTGATGGGAAACTCTCTTCCTCAAATCTAACTTCGGCCTGTTACCCGTTTTGTTGTTAGAAAACGCAAATGTTGGTGGATCGTTCCATCCGCGAGCGGAATCGTGATTGTAAGTTATAATACCACCAGAAGAACCTAAAATGGTAGCGAAAATCATGTTTCGTCCAGGGAAAGTCATATGTTGACGTATGAGGAGCAATAGTCAGTCAGGAGATAAATATTTTCTTTGTTGCCTTACAATTTTTTCTTCGTGTAATCTTGTGGGAACACAATTCAGTAGCATATCATTTGGAAATGGAAATTCCGTCGTCATGTTGGCGGAGGAATAATTTTTTGTACATTTGAGCCTTCAGTGAGCAATTGGTCGAAGCCATGCTCTACGTAAGCTTATTTTCTAGAATGTTGTTAGCTATAGATTCTCCCCTTCGCAAAATAAGAATTGAACTGATATGTAAATGACTTAGAAACGGAAATAAACCGATCTTCGAGTTCACAAGAAGTGAAACTTAAGAATAACCTTAAATCAAATAGAGTCGAGTGAAGAATGAACGCAAAAAAACAGTGACTTCTGGTAAAACAGTTTGTACATGTAAGAAGCGCCATATTGACCAACGTTACACATGGTAGAATAACCAAACCACGGTAAAACTTTTTGCCTCTCAACCAACATTGTCACATTTTTCATCAGAAGGTGAGTCCTACAGACGAAAAGATACCAATCCTAACGCTTTAGAGAATAAAAACCTTACCTTTTGGGCTCGGATCTCCCGGCATTTTGCGACATGAACTTCTTATGAAATCGATCGTAAACTCTGACGTGTCACTACCCAGTGACGTCATGGCTATAGGAGTTAAATCAACCGGAAATTGGAAGGTAAAGCGAGAAATTCCAAAGAAAACAGGCATTTTGTGAGCGCTTAAGTATAATTCAAAGCGATAATAAAACTGAAAGACATTTCTTCTATGAGTTCATTTTTTGGGCTAAAGGAAGTTATCAACTTGGGATAAAATCAAACTAGGAGCGAAATTTTTCCGAACAGTTCCGAACAAATACGATGACTTACGTCTTCATTCCTTCGCATACGAGGTGTCCCAGCCAACACAGGTCACCAAAACGAGTCTGTAGTCAGAACATATGGCGGAGAGAAGTTGACACAGGGGCCACCGCGATTTTTTCGGTCGCAGATTTCCTGAAAACAGAGTTTTTATCATCGGAGAAAGATGTCAACAGCCAGAATTTTTTATATTCTATTTGCTGGGCTGGAGATAACAGGTTCCCTCCGAGAAGGTCGTGGTCAAACCTTGACTGGTAAGCCGCAAAGTTGTTGAATTGTTGAAAGCGCGAATAAATTTTGGAAGATCCCGGCATGATTGCATTTGTTAGAAAAACCGAGTTAAGCTCGCATGGAAATCAGGTCTCCTCCTTCAGTACGATCGCGGCATAAACTGCCGTTCAAAAATAATTTTCACGGTAGAGATATGTTCAAGCTTAGAAGGACCGCACACGAATCGAAAATAATTAAGCTTCAGCTTAAAATTCATCGATCTACCATTGTGGAAGTTAACGTTTTTTTATGAAATTATCATACATAACCATTTGGATAAATATTTTTAGATATTTTGTGTAAGAGCTTTTCACATAACGTGGTTGATATGTTTTAGTTTTGATCATGATGCAAAACTAATTCATTATAATGTAAATATCTGACTTGGGAGAGCATAATTGGATACGAAAGTCGTATTTTCTTATTTGTTTATTTTCTATTTTTGTACTAGTTGTTAAGTCACGTTTATGGAAGCTTAGTAAATTTTATTGTAGTTTACGTGAACCTTAAGTATATCAGTAGGAATCAGGTAAGCTAAGGTATCACGAGAATTTGTGGATTTCGTTTTGAAAGTCTACTACATGTACACTGGAGCTTTACAATAAACTACATGTACATTGCTGAATACCTTTCAAACCCATCATTGTTCTGTGAATTATCATAACAGTGAAAACGCCAGCCGTTATCATACCGATATGCAAAATGTTTAAAAATTGTTTTTTGACTTCCAGCAGTTACAGCAAAATTTAAAATAATTTAAGGAAGTACCTTCTCTGTGACTTGTTTTAAATATACTGTAAGCTTGGTTTTTTCTGATGAAAATAAATAATTTACTGGTTTTATTTTTCCTGTTGTTGTCAGTTGGATAAAATTGATTTGCATTTTTAATTGAAGTTCCACTTCTGTATGTTAATGTTATGGGCTGGAACAATAGCAGTTTCTTTTCAAAAGAATGATGGAAAAGTTTTCCTTACATTTTGACAAAAACAGGGCTTGATTGATGAAATTTCTGACACCTTTCTTTCCAGAAAGCGTGCATGCACCGATCATTCTGAAATCACATGTTTTTCCCGCGCATTTTTGCGCCCACTTGGATGCGATAACTGGTTTGACTGGTGTATTGTAACTTTAATCGAGGGGTAGTTAATCAAGGGTTAAATCTGTTTTCAGGAACGCCATTTTAACCTGTGATTAGTTATTCCGGGAGTGAGAAATTTAATCTTGGTTTAACTCTTAATCAGGGGAAAGTTTAATTGGCTTTTCAGGAACCAGGGCCTAGTGTAGTAGTTTCTCAGTGCATGTTGGAGTTTCAAGATATGGAGATAAGAAACTCTCCATAGCAACCACATTGTTCTCGAGCCAGTTCTGTTGTTAAGACATATCTACTTTACTTACAATTAAAATTGATGCGTACATTATCACTAATTGGATTTAGGATTGGCTAAAATATAATTATAAGAAGACGTGTCATTTGTGAATGTGCCTCTCTTTGCAGCAGTACCAACAACGGCAATAATAACCACTGCTTTATTTCTGGTCAATATTACATGTTACAATCTTAAGTTTTACTGAAAAAAGGCACAGTTCTGGCTGTCTGAAATATTAGTTACTGGTACTATATATTATTGAACACTGTGTCCATAACACATTTGATATTTAATACTTATACAACATACACACCTCCACAAGCCTTATAGCTTTAAAAATCATTGTGTTTAAATAAAGATTATGTATGTATGTATGTATACACCTTTTTCCAAAATGGCTCCCATTTTAACATTCTTTTGTTTTTATTCAAATTAGCCACTGATGCCTTGTTCGTAAGAGTAAAATTCAAAAGAATATTTTACCTTGAATGAGGCATCAAGGGCTAGTTTGAATAAAAACAAAAGAATGTTAAAATGAGAGCCATTTTGGAAAAAGGTGTATGTACTATCTATTTATAATGTTTTTAAAACATAGCCAAGAAAAGTCTTAATGACAGTGACTTTCAGCCATCTTTATCAAAACTTGAAAATTGTCAAAGGTGTCAGAAGCCTTAAATAGGCTTCTGAAGGTGTTAATTATTGCGACAAATGCGCAAAGTTGCTCAATAGATAACCATCCCTGTCCCCCCTGATTGGGAGGTGGAGATCACTTGTGTCCATACGGGAGAAAGCTGATAGGCTCCCTCATCCCTGTGCACGGTTATCGCAATAATTAACACCCAAGACGATTTTCAAGTTTTGATAAAGATTGCAGACCATCATTAAAACTGTCAGCATCAAGACTTTTCTTGGCTATGTTTTGACAACATTTAAGATAAACAGATATTAACCCATTGACTACCAGCTGTTTTTATGTTTTCGGAGTGACTTTCCACCTATAAACGATCCATAGCATTTCGTGACTCTTTATTTGAAACTACCATGGAAAGTGGTGCTGTCCTTAGGCACTGGAGGCTCAAGCTTTCTGAACACGTCATTGTGACGTAGCTATTTTTCATCTGTGGAACTACAAGAATGGCCCAAGTTGGGTTTGCTTGCGATTTTTGCCAAGTTTACAGCCATTTTTCATCTGTAGTGGCTGCCTGATGAGCATCATTAAGCGTGACGGTAGCTAAGAGTCCACTTTCTCAAAGAACCGAGCAAGGTGATGTACTTTGTTGTCGAATTTGGCTTGTTACTCCACGAACTGGGAATTTGTGCGGTCCTACACCTAGTACCTTTGGGACTCGACTATTGTTGAATTTCTCGACCTACTACCACATATTTTGGAATTTGTGAGCCCTGAAGATCGCCACAAGCACAAATTTTTGGCAGTAGGTCGGAGTGGCTAAGAGTGGCTGAGTTTATATGTGAAAGAATTGGGGGAAGGAACAGGTGCTGTCAAAAATTCTCATTATTTCCCAGCATGCAATGCGGTTGAGATATTGAAAATGGCGGAAAGGCTGAATGCACTGGAACAAAAGGCTGTTGTTGAAGATCCTCAAAGATCTTTAAGGATCTTTGCAAAGATCCTTGAGGATCTTGCTGAAGATCCACAGTAAGATCTTAAAAGATCCTCATGGAGATCTTCAAGGATCTTTGAGGATCTTACAAAGTTTTTCACCAGGGTATCTACACTCAGGAGAAGAATTTGAACAAAAAAAAGTCATTTCTAAGCTAGAACAAGGACTGAATTTTGTTATGATGGTTGAAGTTTGGTTTTCGACCATGATTCCTTTAAAAAAACATAAAGGCAAAAGGAGCATTTTCGTCTCTTTTCTCTTTGACGTTAAAAACAGTCATTTTCGTTCTTGTCCAAACTCAAAAGGGCATATTTGGTAAAAATTGCTACGTTTCTTGCGTTTTTTGGATATCCAAATTTAAAGGATATTCCATTTTGTGCTCACAATTAACTGACAGTTGAGGCAATATTCATGTGATTGAGAAAGCTGCAATGTTTTGAAGCATGGGAGTCTTGTGCGGCCAGTTTTGGCCAGCATGGTAGTAGATGGGTTAACTTTACTAGCCTGATAAATTTCTTCAAGAAGGAACTGGTACTTTAACACTGTCAGGAACAGTTCAGTACAGTACCAGGGAAAAGGCACTTTGCACATGAAGGTCCCATGAGGATCCCAATTTCTGCTCACCTTTGAAATAATCAAAATGGCTGCCTGACTACTGCAACAAAGTAGCCCATTTTAAAGAGTATAAATGAGGCTGTTGGTGACCTTGTTTTAATACAAACCTCTCTGTGTTTCTTGTGTAAATTTACATTCTTAAGCATGAGAATACCACAATTTACTTGAAAAATCAAAACAAAGTCACTGCCAAGTATATTTCCATTCAGGGGTCAACACTCTGAGCATGCTACTGCAGAGATGCCAACCTCTAGAGATTTAAAAACTGGAGATTTTTCCTTTCCTCTAACCGCCTCCTATGCAGCCCTCCTAATCTCACTAATTCTCTCCCCCTGGTAATTTCTTTAATGATTTCCCCCTCCCCCCTCCACCAAGTGGCATTTCCCTTCTGGAAAATGTGAGTATATGTGGGGGAATGTAATTGGTTGAAGGCTTATCCAATCAGATTGTCACTTATGTAGTAGTAACAATGAAGATCAAATTAGTCAGTGTATTTCTTTGTTTGCAACATCAGCCTGCACTTAACAAATTTTGACAACCAAGTGCAAGATGCAAGATGCATGAAAATGATGCCAAGAACTGTAATATATAAGCTTAACCACAAGAAGCTGGATGATGAAGATTTTTGGAAAATATGCAGTTTAAAACTTAGGTTATTGTGGGGAACTGATTCAATTTACTTTTATCCGGGGAGATTTGCTCGGTATCCAGGAGACTTCCAGATAATCTGGGAGAGTTGGGATTATGCAACTGTTAAATGGGCTAATACCTCATCATAATGAATTTCCTTCATGTGCCTGTGACAGGCGGACAAAACTTTGTTTATAGCCAGTCAATTAGCTTGGTACCTTGCTCAGCCTTCAATGAAACCCCTGGTTATAGACTTCAATAATGCGCCAATTATTGGGGCACGTAACAAGGTCCCAAGTGGCATTTGATGTAATGTTAAATTCTCCTTGTGTTTCCTTGTAATATAAGGTAATTTGGAAGGAGAAACTGACAATTTATCAGAAGTCACTTTTTCCTGATACTCCTTCAATTCCAACTGCATGATTTGTAAGATCTAATTTATTTCCTAGGCCAAGAAAAATTTTCTGAAAGTGAGAAGTTGAACTTTGAAGCAGTCACGAAAATACACTCACACCTGGATGATGACAGGAATGGGAAAGTTGACTTGAGTGAATCAGATGAGGTCAGAACACTGTGTAACTCCATCATTTATTTTGTAAAGGGAGTCATTTTATTATAAAATGAATTAACTGAGATACTATGTGCATTCTAATTGGTAAAAAAAAAACTGTGGTTTATTGTACTGTTAAAATCATAAAAACTGAAAGAGAAAAATGAATGAGAAATTTCTGAGAAATTTGTAAAAGCAATAGATTTTCAGTGGGTTTCCTGGCATATTAACCCTGGCACTTGAGAGTTTGGAAGTCTAACGCTTGAAAACCTTGTGAATCAATCACCTCTGGCTCGTCATTTACAAACTTTTCTTGTGTCCTCCCAAAATCCTGCGTGGGTTATTATGCCAGGACACCCATAGAAAATGTGGTCTAGCTATTGCTTAACCCTTTCCCTCCTGAGAGTGCCAAATGGCACTTATAGATTTTACTCTGTCTAACGCAGGATGATTTTACTCTGTCAAAGGGAGACCCCCCTAGGGGTTAAAGGGTTAACAACATCTTCACCCAAAAACTATGTCCCCATTCCCTCCTGAGAGTGCCAAATGGAACTTATAGATTTTAGTCTGTCTAACGCCGGACGATTTTGCTCTGTCAAAGGGAGATCCCCTAGGGGTTAATTAAGGGTTAAATACACAAGAATATATATTAAGTGCAGTGGTGCATGGAATAAGGCCGTAAGTGACTCTTGATGTAATACCCAATTCTCCTTGTGAATTCTTCAGTTTATGCGAGTTGAATTAGAAGTTACTGATCTGGACCGGCAGTCGCACTTCCACGGCAATGATGACTTTATCTCTGTAGAGGAACTGTGGGAAAGCTGGGTGCAAAGTGAAGGTCAGAATTAATAATCAGTTCCCTTGTTACATGTCAGCCCAATCTCCCCTTGTTCCAGACATTTCTATACTGGGTTAACTTAAAATAGTCTTTCTAGGTTTAAGATCTCCAATGCTGTGTGTTAACTGGGTATTGTATGGGTTTTAATTATTTTGGAATGGCTAGTTTTGGAAGAAAATCAGTGTTGAAAAAATGAGATGATGATATTTCCACTATTGAACTTCTATTTTTGTTTTCAAAATTGTAATGAGAATATGAAGAGTTTGATGATGATATGTAAATATACTTGTACATGTATGTTAATGATGGCATGCCATCATTAAAACTCTGAGGTGCTCTTTTATCACTGCATGTGATTTTCATCCAAAACTAGTTACCCAGATGTTTTGTCTTTAGAAATAAATATGGTCTTGGAATGCTGGATTGAAGATTGTGCTGCAGTCTTATATAATGCACGCAGAGATAACTTTGAAAACCTACAGTGTTATTCACTACAATAAATTAAGATCCACGGTCATTGTGTACTGGTAGATCTACTGCTGGTATATCATATATATTTTGTGTTTTTAATTCTTACATGATATTGTCAAAAAGAAAATTAAAATATTATGCACATGCCATGACCCTAAATTGTAGCAGTTCAGTTTACAGTTAACCAGCAATAAAATTATATTCTCCTATGACTTGCAGTTCACAAGTGGACCAACAAAGATGTAGTTGACTGGTTGGTCAACTCTGTCCGTCTTCCACAATATGCAGAAGTCTTTAGTAACTCAGCTATCAATGGATCAGTTATACCTAGGTAATATTTATTTAGTGATTTACAATTTTGTGGTAGAACAATTTTTAGTGTTCAGATTGTCTTGAACCTAATTTGCTTAAAACTACAACTTCAATTATTTCAGTTTAAAATATATGGTGATAACTAAAAAGTGATTTGGTTAAAAGGGTAAGTATCAGAGTTTGTGACAAGTAATGATACAATAATATAGTGATGATGATGACAATCATTCATTGTCATGAGGGTAGATAATACGGTGGCCCAGAAGGGAAAAGGCTTCTACTCGAAAATGTAGTGTCGTTCTGTAAAACCATGCATAACTGTTATTTTTAGAATTAAACATCTTTCCTTAGAATTCTGCAATCGTTCCTTGTAAATCTGCGATAGTTCCATAGAAATATAGCTGTTCTGTGGAAACAGTTGTTAGCTTCTTCCCCAGAAATCTAGCTCTTCCGTACTATAAGCCATTGCTGTTCTGTAGAAATGGACGCTTCCGTAGATAGTTCAAACCTGTGCGCACATTAGCTAGGGTGGGCATTGGGTATTAGCGCCTGGCTGTAATTCATTTTGCATGCGTTTTAAAACAGGTAACATGATGGTTTTCTGTCAAGTTTGTGAAATGAAAGTGCAAGAGGGTGGAAATTACTGCCATAACTGTGCAGCCACAGTCGAATCATTTCAGAATGGTAAATCTAAATATAAATTTGCCCCTTTGGATCATTACTGTGAATGGAATTTCAGTGTTGCAATTTTGAGTTCTTTCACTTTCTACGGAAGAGTTCCATTTCTACGGAAGCGCTGAAGTTCTACGGAGGACGCAAGAGTTCTACGGAAGAGCTAGATTTCTATGGAAGAAGCTTGCGACTGTTTCCACATAACAGCTATATTTCTAAGGAACGATCGCATATTTACAGGGAACGATTGCAGAATTCTATTAAGGAAACATGTTTAATTCTAAAAATAACAGTTATAGTTTTACAGAACAACACTACATTTTCAAGTAGAAACGTTGTCCCTTCTGGGCCACCGTAAGATAATCTATAAGTTTGAACTGTTTCAAGGTAATGTAATGCCATGTATTTCTACAGCTGCC
This sequence comes from Galaxea fascicularis, assembly GCA_948470475.1. Taxonomy (NCBI): domain Eukaryota; kingdom Metazoa; phylum Cnidaria; class Anthozoa; order Scleractinia; family Euphylliidae; genus Galaxea; species Galaxea fascicularis. The sequence goes on along the minus strand of OX419341.1, from coordinate 26,397,977 downwards.
CCAAAGTTTCTCTCTAGAACTGTTTTTGCATTAAGTTTTGTTCAGTTGCATGTAAAACTCATTTGTTTCTGCATTCTTATTTGATGATCACAAAGTTCCCTCAGCAGAAGTACCACTTTCATTTACTTGGTATAGGGTGTAATATCAGTCAAGAAGAAATATTTAAATATTAAAATATTTTTTATGCTTATTAAATATGAATAACATTTGGATGTACAACAGCAACATGTTATTTTAATTTAGTCAGACAAAGCTTGTTTCAAGAGAATTTTGCTGCTTTGATCGCAAGCAGTGATGTACATGTGATTGTAGCATCAGTATTCTAAATCTACAAACAAGAAAAATTAGTGATACCAAAGTTTACAGTTAAATTTCACAGTTGCATGACTGTCTTGAATTTCTGACAGTGTGTTTAAGTTGGCAAGAAATTATTGCTCAATGTTGGTTGTCGGATTCGTTTGTTTGTGCTTTTGGTTGATGTATTGCAAGCTGAAAAAATGGCTTATGGATTATTTCAGTCAATACATTATGTTTGGCAGTATCAATATTTCATTCCTTGCCTTATTTTATTCAAACCTTAAAAGCTATGAATTGAAAAACTGTAAGTTGTATTTTTTGTGGCTAATAATAAATTACTGAGGCACAAGTTCATTCTGTAACTTAGTGCCTCTTGTAGTAAATTAATAGCAACCTTTCTTTTCGCAAATGATTTGCTTGATGTTTGGTCTTGTAGGTTATCTTTTCATTCAGTTCAAAATTACAACTCATTTAAATTTTTGTATCAATGTGGAATTGAAAACATGGGAAATTTTTAAGATACAAAAAAATTGGATGTTTAAAGATTAAAGCAACAGCATTCAACAGGTGGCTTAATTGTTAAAAATTAATTTTCCCTACTTCATGACACTTTAAACAGGTTTTCAGAATGTTTAGTTCTAAAGAGCTAAGGTTTACATCATTGAATCCCCTTACCAGCAAACAATAATTCATCCTTCTGTTTCTTAAATTTAGGACAAATGTGACAAAAGCTCTTTACATTATGTTGTACTGTTGATATGTTTGCCATTAGATAGTAGTTTTGGTTGGGGAGTGCTTAATATATAATTCCATCATGATTAATTTCAGTATTATAATTTTGGTGCATAATGAAGTTACAAAATTACACATTTAGTGAAGCTATCTTCCATATTTGGGGACGCGTTGGCTTCTGTGTTGTATTATAAATTAGTAGAAATGCCCAGCTTTCATTTGTAATGTGCAGGCTAGCTGTTGAGGAGAATGGTCTGCTGCAGAACGAACTGGGGATAAAGGATCCAAAACATCGCAAGAAGATAGGTTTACGGGCAATGGACATTGTTCTCTTTGGACCACCATTTGGTAAGCAAATCCTATTAGCTTGGTCTGTCTCAAAAATCTTCTGTGAAATAAAATTATAACATACAATATTTCAGTAAATTTGTCTCCCAGCAACTGAAATGATCACTTACATTCTAGCTCAAATTATTTTAAATTTCTTCGTCAGTGTTTAATATTAAATTTCCCAGCCACCATTGGACAGAATATTTTTTTCTGAGATGTTTACAAAAGGGTTTAGCAACTTTCAGTTATAAATACAATACTTTAAGCTGTCCTTCTACTCACCATAACATATAGCAGTCTCTTTGACATGAAAAAATTCTTGCTATGGTAAATGAAATCTGAAAATTTTGTTGAAAAGTTTGGCCATAAGAACTGCTGAAACATTTTAGGAGGTGTTTTTTAGGTGTGGTTTTGTGTATGTGTTTGTTTTAATATAAATAATTATATCAAAATAATATTACTTACTACTTCATAGTAATAGTTAGCTCTAAGAAAGCATGATACATTTCATGACCAGTATTTCTCTTTTTGAGCATAACTGTTAGGTGTGAAATATTTTTTTTACTTTTATTAGTTTTCAAATAACTTGAACAACACGAAGACAATGATGATATCCTCTTATGATATAGCATCAGGAAAAAAGATAGTTTACCTTCATTAATCTTTAATTAAGTTATACAGGTGGTTGTTTTATTGTGTATTATTTTAATCAGATGGAATGTTTGGGATCAACCATGCAATGCATGTTCTCAAAATGTTTTGCAAACTTTCCTCAACCTTGGGTGTTATCCTCCTCAGTGTGGGTTGTACACAAACGTTTATGCACCTATCAATGTTAAGCCACAGAGGGGTGGGGGGAGGCTGGGCATAGGTGGGAGATTTCAGCCCATGGACATTGTCATTGTTCAAAAGAGTACAAATTCCCCAAGCTCTTCCCTTCCCACTTCCTCTGCAGAAAAAGACTTTAAAAAAATTGAAAGCAAAACATTCAGTATATGTGACCTCTGTTTAATTACATTAAATAGAAAAATGTCCTGCAAAGTAAATTGAATTTTTTAAGACTGTCTCAAGCCCAGTGGGCTCTTTATTAGCAACAAAATGCCAAGCTTTCCTACCTTATTTGCCAAAACCAAATCAACTTCCATTTTGATGTCTGCATGCTGCAAAGTGCTGTAAATCCAAGACGGTCTTGGTTTGCCCCAGGCCACTAACGGATAAAGTCAAATGCCTCAACCCACAGGACTCGCCGATCAAAAGCCCCTGCCACGGGCAGATGTCTTACGTCAAATACCCCGCCTATACCCAGGCCTCCCCCCCCCCCCCTGCAGCTTATATTTGAGAGTTCAACAACTGTTCAATCTGGCACTGGGTGCTAACATATAATGCTCCCTTTTCAAAATCAAAAGAAATTGAGAGTTAATCAGTTCATTGGTTTGAGTCATTTTGGTATAATTAATTTGAGCTTGAGCATATTAGGATAATAATAGAATTATTTATAAAGTAAAGTTGATATGCATCGGCCTGGTTACATTTATTTTGAAGTCTAGTGTGGTGATTTAACATCAAGAATTTCTGTTTTTGTTCATTCTTTTGTGAATTAAACCACTTTGGGTGGATCTCCTCTTTTTGCTCTACTAGTTTCAGGCCACAGCTTTCTAAAGGATGTTGTTGTAGCATTTTCTGTATTAGTGGCAAGTGTTGGCTGTTGGATGGCTGTGCTACAGAAGCGCAAAGCAAAAGAGCAAATGGAACAAATGATGGTTGATATGAAAATACTTCAACAAGCTGAGGATGACCTCCAGGAGTTGCAAATAAGGTTTCACTAATTTGTAGGTCATTTTGCCTAAACCCAAGAGGTTTCCAACTGGTTTCAATAATAAAAATTAAAAGTTTCTTTTACTGACCTGTTCATTCAGTGAAGGCATTAATTTTACTTAAAAGTAAATTTGTCCACTGATAGTTTCGAGTATTCCACGTAACCAACTGAATTCAGCTTAATTATTGAGCTTAGGGTTAGGGTAAGGGTTAGGGTTAGACGTGAAACCAAAAATCGTATGTTCTGGCAGTAGTCTGAAATGATCATCTGGCCAAAACCAGTTGCAAAATCATCCTGTGGTTCCAGAAATACCCATACCCTCCCATGGAGGGTTTTTGGTTTGCACCCACCCCCACCCCCATGGGGAAGGTATGGGTATTTTATGGAACTGTGCAATAAAATGGTGGTAATGAATCTGTGAGAGACAGTGAGGCATGTTTAGCAGCAACATGGCTGTGATTGTCCTCCACATTCAACAAGTGCGAGTGACATACAGCTGTAGTTGCTTTTTCTTCAAAACAACCAACATATTTGTGCTAGAGTAAACACTTAGAAAACAGTTAATATTTGATTAAGGGTTTAGAGAGTATGGACACCCAACTACTATTCTTACAGCTAGCTTTGGCTTAACCATTCAAAATGCCTGGGATTGTAAACTATCGTGCAATTTTAGATTAGCCAAAGCAGAGGATGATCATCAGGTGGCTATAGCAGAGAAACATGATGTAGAAACAAGACTTAAAGAAGAGCTGGAGATAACCAAGGTATTATTAGCAAGAGTCAAGTCAATACTCTTTTCTTTTGCTCTTATACTCAAAGATGTGCTATAAAAGGCACAGCACCTTAGGTACGTCTGGATTATTTGTCAATTAACTGTCGACGCATGCAGAGCTCTGTGAAACTTTGTGCAATAAAAGACTGCCTCCTAGTAATCAGTCTGTAGCATCCCTTTGACTTTCTTGTTTCCAAGATTTATTGTTTATTAATTTATTAGATTTATTAAATGAAAGATATTATTGCATCTTATGGGAACTTGGAAAAAATCCGAGCCCCAGATGGGATTTGAACCCATGACCCTCCAAGATCTAGTACGGACGCTCTAACCACTGAACTACTGGAGACTCTTGTGGCGAGCACGGGTGAAATGTGGTATAATTTTGCTCGCCACAAGAGTCTCCAGTAGCTCAGTGGTTAGAGCGTCCGTACTAGATCTCGGAGGGTCGTGGGTTCAAATCCCATCTGGGGCTCGGATTTTTTCCGAGTTCCCATAAGATGCAATAATATCTTTCATTTCATTTCTTGTACGACTCGCCTGTTGGTAGATTTATTAATGTTGAAATTCAAAATGGCTTGCTTACATAATTTACATCATTTAGCAACTACCATGACTATACACTGAGATTTATGAGGCTAAATGATATTTTTGGTTAGAGTAGTGAAAGAAAAAATATATATAATTATAATGATGAGGATTTATATAGCGCTTTTATCCAAAGGGCTCAAAGCGCTTTACAACACTTTTTGGGGGACTTTGCCAGACTGCTTTTAGGTGCAAATTGCAGCCACGCAGTTTACAATCTTATTTGAATGAATAGTAGGATCAACACAGGTGCCCCCAGAACAGAATAAGTTATAGACCATCACACCAGGGACTACGTCTCCTACTCTTTCCGATCAGTGTGTGGGTTCTTTAACGTCCCACACCAGTACTGTGAGACGGGACCTCCGGTTTCATCGCCCTTATACAAAAAATCCATTAATTTATTCAACTTCAAATAGAAACTACATGTAAACTTCATTTTTAGGTGGTCTGTCTTCATTTGTTTTGACCATTGGCTGCCATCAAATTCGAGCTGAATTTGATATGCAAATTCGATATGAAATTTGAGCTGAAGCAGGGGGTGGAGTTATCCCTTCTATAGTGTGTCTTTGTGTTCAAGAGCAGATAAAAGGGCAGGACATTACCTTCAAGTTGTTTTTAGAAGAAGACATGTTTTGGCAGTCTTAGGACTGTCTTCAGTTCTCATTGAGAGTAGCAAAGCATCTGAACTGATGATATACATGTGTATAACAATAACAATAGCAATAGACACATGTCAAATAAATGTAAAATATTAACCACTAAAGAAAATTTAAGTTTTTTTAAAATCAGGCTCACACACAAAACAGACATACACAATCAAAACACAAACTTACAACAGAGAAATTTATGTAGCTGGCTGGGTTTTCTCAAAGCTGACTAGGAGCTATATTGCCAATAAGTATGCCCAAAAAGGATTTTTTTACTACCATCTGGGTATATAACATACACAGTATCATAACTAACAGTTTTTGTTTCACAGGTTAAGGAAAATCACTCTTGACTATCTCTTGGTGTTCTTACTTGAATGAAACGTGTTTGACAGACTGATGTTGAAAATAAATTAAATATTATTAAGTGGCAACCATGTTATTTTGGATTTTGGATGGTAAAAATGTTCAGTATAATAGGACGAATCTAATTTGAATAATGTGATAGTTACATGTAGTGTTGATCCATGGGGAAAATCTTTGTTTCTTCCAATAGCATGAAGCACAGCTGTTGTCAGATACTCGCACGGGAACAGAGGAACAAATGCAAAGGCTGAAACTTGCAGAGGAGGAGCTAACCCAGGTAAACATACCTTGCCTGCAGGGGGAGGGTACAGCTGTGCATGCTTAGGCTAAAACATACATGTACCATCCTCCAAACTGGTAGCAACACAATTAATTAACAGCTGTTGAACCCATGCAACCATACCTTGCTGCCGCTGCTTGGAAAAGCACCATTTACCTGTGAATTGCGTTATCATCAATGGTGTGCTAATAATCATGGTCAACAAGCTGAGACAGAGGTTGAGAATGGTGTAATAGTGACTACAGGCAGATGCAAGTTCTCCTTGTCGCTTGTCACTTCTTCCTCAAAGATTCTGGTCTTGAGAATGAAGGGAAAAAATCTTCATTTGAATTACCTTCTTCATTTGTGGATATACTTAAGGGCTGAGAGGGGTAATAATTTTTTGGCTGGCTACTTTAGTTTGTTGTATAGCAACATTTTTATTCATAATACTGAAGCTGTAATGCTGTTTGTTCTTGGCAATGCTGTAGGTTCGTCGAGCCCTCAGAAAAGCTGAAAAAGAACTTGTGTACCAGTCCTGGAAAGCACCAACTGTTTTGAAACAGTGGCTTCAGATAACATTTGATAAAGAAACTAAACATTTCCAGCAGAAGAGAAATGTTGCACTGAAACAGATGAAGGAGGCAAAAGAAGCTGTGAGTTTTTATTCACTTTACAATTACAGTTGATTTTCATGTCAAATAAATTTTTGATTTTGTTGTGATCTACTATAAACACATAGTTTTACCCATACTCTCTCTCTCTCTCAAAAAAAAAACTCAAATCTAAGGTGCTGAAAAATAAGTCCTTATTAAAACTTACCACAATTTCTGATTTGTTTTTAATGTTTAGTGTGAGAGAATAAAGAAGAAGCGTGGCAGTTTGATTGGTTCTCTTCGCCTGGCTCATGATCTATCTATTGATGAAGTTGATCAGAAGATTCTTAGTGCAAGGTCTGTGTTGTTTCCCACTGTAGGGTAATGTAAGTTTTCATCATGATGTTCTTTTAGCCTCATATTCCTTATTTTCATCTTTATAATCAGTACCAATAACTGGGAACCTTCGTATATAGTCCTCACTTGTAACAACTTTTTGCTTGGCCAATATTCAGTAGGACTTTTCCAAGCTCTAACAATAGTATTATAATTACTATTTTGTTACCACTGCATGTCTTTTCTTATGTTACGTTATGAGTACTAATACCTCTCTTTAGCAGTCTGTAATCATAATCGACTACACTTTTTAAAGTCCATGCAGCAAACGTTTTGTTTAGGCAATTCAATTTTTTAACCCTTTTACTCCCGATAGTGCCAAATGGCACTTATAGATTTTACTCTGTCTAACGCCAGACGATTTTACTCGTCAATGGAGGACCCCTTGGGAGTTAAAGGGTTAAAATAATTATTATTAACTTATCTTTGAGAAGTCTTATCTAAATCGTCAATCAATTTTGTCAATCCACAGATCAGCCCTTGCTGATGTCACCAATGAGCTTGAGGAACGGCAGCACAGATGGTCCCAAATAGAATCCCTTTGTGGATTTCAAATCATGTCACAAACCTCATTTGGCATTAGCAAGGTTAGTGGCTTGCATTCCACTGCTGGGTCAGCTATAGCGCAAGCTCTTGTTAACATAGCTAATGTGGCTGGGGTCAGTTCAGGAAGAAAAATATCTTCTAGTGCAAGTCCCTGGAAAACCATTTCAGAGGGCAGCAGTGTGACAGAGAGCAAGGAAGATTTGCCACCAACGTATTCTACTGTCACCGCCAAAGCAGTTGTAGCTGGTGTGAGTTTAAAAGAGCCATCTCAGGAACAATCAGTTGACCCAAGCTACCAAGAGCACAGTAGTGTCTACTGCAACAGTAGCTCATCAGATACAGTTGTTAAAGAGGAAGGAGCATCTTCAGCTGCCAACAAGGAAAGTGGTCACCCACAGCTTAGTTTAGGTGCTGAGGCCATGACTAGTGGTTTAGCAGACTCTGATAATACACAGCAGTCCTTAGAACTTTCATTAAAGTCACCTGGCCACCTGCTTGAAGAGGAACCAACAGCAAATAGCACTTCATCTGATTCTCCAACAGGGAAGTCCAAAAAAAGGCTAAGTTGGTTTGGTAAAAGGCAGGATTCTGTAACAGAAAGTGAATCTTCGTCAGCAGCTGAGAATGAAGAGGAAACCAGAAAAAAGGTTAGGTGGCTGTGGAGATCAGCTGTTCGCAAGTCCAAGGCACAGAGGAATGCAGCAAGTAAATCTGAAGGTGATGTCTCAGATGCCACATCACTGGAAAAGCTGAAATCTGGGTGAGCTTGGTGTTCTCTTGTTGCTCCTTGGCAAGCTAATGACTGATCATGAGCAGTTATGTTTGCAGGAGGCTTGCATTCTCAGACAGAGAATAATCCTAGCAAAGATCTGCTGAGGTCAGTGGCTGGGTCTCCCTCTAATAATTAACTGCCTAATTAATGAATTTGGCTAAGTAGAATGTTACGATATTTCCATGGCTTTGTTCATTCTAGTCATGTTGCTGTTTAACATCATGAAAGTAGTGAGGCAGAGATAGGAATGGGCAAAAAATAACTATTAAATAAATGTATAATGCAGTTTTAAGTATTTATTTCCTTTGTGGGAAGAGAAAGTGTCTTGTTTGCACTTACTTTTTCCTGGGTATAAAAGGTTGCCTGGTGCAGCAATGGTTGTTTTAAGTGATCAGGAGGAATGTACAATGTATGTTTTGAAATAAGACATGTAAAAAAAAATGAAAAAGGTAATTTATAGTTGTTGATAATATATTAATTTAATCATCTATTTATAGTGTGATGAGAATTTTCATAAGGTACAGTATGGTACATGGTGTACAGTTATAACATAATTTATTCAACAGAGGTTTATTTTACAAGTTAAACTAAGCAATAATAATATGTGTACTGCTATTCAGTCGCTGTGTTGTCACAGATTATTTGTTTTACAAAACGTGAAATAGGTAATAAATTGATTGATTAGTGATAAGCTTGCACACACTGGGACAGTGCTTAATATATTTGGTATCTTTTTGTAGCATTACAGAGCATTACATTCAAAGGCCTGGTTTGGTGTTGTTTCAGAAAATGTCAGTTACACTTACCCCTACAACAGGTGTTTTAACTTTGCTTAGTTTTTGTGGATAAATTTGAGGATTCCTAGCCTATGGAAATTTAGAGTTTAGCTTCAAACATTCGTTTTGAAAAATTCAATTTTGAGTCCCTTTAGAAATTTACCTTGTATGGATGTATAGTAATTTCTGGAAATGCGCCATCAATTTTTTTGTAGAAGCAACAAAATGCATATCATCTTTGGACAATCAGAAATGGGGATTTAAACACTACAGTAACTGTTATTGACAAAAGTACAATAACTGAAAATGTTTGATCCAATTTGCTGGCTGTGAAATCTTGTAGAAGTATGATTCACAAGTGATCTTCCTGAAGAATAGTTATTATAAAGGAAATTTATCTAGAAAATGTGTTTGTGGCATAAATGCTAACTTCGTCTGATGAAAGATTAGTTTTTGGTGATAATGGGAATTACCGGTAAGTAGCTAATAGTAATAACCTCATGATTGCTACAATGAGTTGCAAAAATAGTTGAGACACTGTATGTCATTTAGCCTTAAATGATGTTTCCACGATCTTCCACTTTCCCTCCCCCTCTTATCAAAGTTGCTAACAGTGCAACACCATGCTCAAAGTTTGGGGAACAACTTTGAAAGGGGGAGAGGGAGGGGCTGTGTGTTGTATCTCACAGATTTCTTTGCAGCAGTGTTTTAGAGAAAGAAAAGGTGTTTTTGATGGCGAATGTCTCAACAATTGTGCAACTGGTTGTAGTTTCCACCAAGCCTTTTTTGAGGAAGGTATGTCGACCTGTTTTCCATCCTCTGATTTACAAACTTTCACAAGTTCCGATCTTCATCTCATCCTGGCTATCTGCTCCTTCCCTGGGTCTCCAAGGATCCCTGCTGTTTTCCTAAATGATGCTTCTGTAGACTACCCCTGATAATCTGATCATGAACTATTGCAACAATAACAGAATTATAGCCATCAAACCATCCCTTTAAAATGTGTGCACATGTACTTCAGCACTCCAATAGGCTGTTAACCTGATTATTCTCCATACATATCATTACACTATTAATTACAGAGCCTTATTGCCTGAGAGGGCCTCAACTGGTTCAATTTTTTAGTGAGTGTTGTATTTGCATGAAGCTGATATTTGGTATTTTTAATAAGTGGTCAGTCAGTGCTTTTTAAAGAAATGCATGAACAAGTTTTGAGGCCCTTGTGACTAGTCTCATTTTTCTCGCACAAAGAAAAGTTTCATTTTATATATCAAGTTGTTAATATGTAAAGAATATGTACAACTGCATTTATGTTGAGTGCTGTCAATTACGTGTGTAATGGTGTGTTGAGTGACATGACTTTGTTGTATATCCTGCATCGTGCACAGAATTACTACACCAAATGGCTGAAATAATGAAAATGGGAACAAAGAACAGTGAGAATGTGAATAATGTGTGCTTGTTTCAGGAAACTATAGTAATTACATACCCTCACCACAGGATTTTTTTAATTCCTGACCACCATCTTTGTTTCAGCTCTCTGGAACATTTTAGTTCAGCCTCTTATTTTTCCTTTACAACTTTGGCTTTTTAGTCTTAACCCCCCTTGAAACTCACCTTGCAATTTTTAAAAATAGCTATGGACTCCCTTAGGTTAGGTATGGATAGTTCCTAAAAGTGTTGTTCAGGAATAAAGGCAATAGAATACTTTCACAATGTTGCCATTCGACTACTTAACCCCCATTTAAATGCCAAGAGTGATAGGCATCAAATTTCTCTTTGCAACACTTTTATAAAGCAGAGTGTTTTCAAGAATTAATGACAGGATCACACAGTGAATTTGCTTGTTATTTTTAATTAACAATTTCTCTCTACTACTTCTATATGAAATGTGTAGGGGCAACAAACAGGAATTTAAATTTTGATCTTATGGTTTAAAGGGTTAATATGCAACTACCAGAATTCTTTTTGATTTGCTGTTCTCTTTAATTGCTAAGTACAGTTGTTGCCATTTTTACCCCACTGGAAAAAAAAACCAACTGAATTTTATTAGTTATAGCTGAAATGTACGGTATAATGGCATCCTTAACTGTTTTCATGCAGTTCTTGTTTTTTGTCATGATGGATTCAGTTGGGTGATTCTATCATCAATGTTTTTAATAGTAAAGGAATGAGCTAGGCTATGTGCAACAATTTTTCATACCTAACTCAGGTTTAAGACCTATTCTTTTGGTGGTACTATTTAGAAGCCTTGGGCCACAGATAAGTTCCTCTGATTCTGATCAAGCCTTGACATCATGCGTTTAAGGGTTATAAATCAAATTAATTGTGCCATATGACCTGTTATCGTTTTCTTTTTTGTTGTTTCAGTTCTAAGCATTTCAATGATTAAAAGCTGGGTTTTTTTTTATTTACTGCACACCTGAAAATTTGTCTTTGATTATCAATATCATTGTTTTGGACACATTGGTCATTTATAAACTTTTGCCAGTGCATGAAGTTGTAGCATGAACTGATTGTTTGAAAATGGGTGTATTATTAACCCCTTTACCACACATATCACAGTCTCATGGTGGTTTACAATCCATGTAATACTTCACGTCAACATGTAAAAAATGTACATGTATTTAAAGGTTAAGTTAGAAAATGTGTTAAAAAAACTTTTTTTTTTAATTGGGAAGTTGTGCTGTTAAAGCATTTGCTGGAGAAATATGTAACAGTTTTAGTTCAACTATCAGGTTTTAAATATTAGGTTGAACCAACTTACATGTAGTTCTTTAAACTATAGGTTTTAAAATGATAACTGTTATGTCAGGGATTGTGGTTTTATTAAAGGTTGGAAGGGTTTTCACTTGTCTGAACTGGTTTTTTTTAATTCTTTAACTCCCAAGATCTGATGAACAATATTATTCTCCCTACAAGCTTCCATACATTTCCTTATAAATTACTTGAGAGAATTTGGTCTTACAGCAAGATAACACCATCCAACTGATAAATTTGTTTAGTATCACCCAACTAGTGGACTTATGCAAATCCTGCATTTTGATTGGCTATGCTACTAGAGGACCATTAGTAATAGGCCTCGAGTAGCAATCAAGCGTGATGCATTTGCTAACTTTACTATTGCCTTTTCTGTCCAACTAGTTGGGTGATACTAAAATATTAGACCCTTCGCCCTCAAGGGCCACGGGTCTAATTGTTAACTATTCTCATCACCTGTTTGCTTTATAATGTATTGAAATACTGAGAAGTGACATGTTTAAAGAGTTAAGGTCATTAGTTTTTATTTTGTCAAAGGCACATCATGGTCAAAGTTTAACCTCTCAAAGGTGAAGTAAAAATGAACTAATGAAAGATTAGTCGTGTTTTTTGCGTCTGCTTTACCACTGAAGTTTCAATAGTGTCATCATAAATGAGATCTGTGAATAATGAAAAACTGGACAATAAAAAATTCTTCAAGTCTGGATATATCATGTAGAATAGCATTTTCTTTCAATATCAGAAATAAAAAACATATGTCCCCATACTCATTTGAGAGAAAATTGCTAGTTACCTATTTCCAGGAGATCAGTCCCTCAGGAAACCTGTATTGTTTTGAATATGCACATGCTCATATGTGCACTGCTGGTGTAAGAAATTATGCATAGTAAGGATGCGCGATGCAATTCTGGGCAATTACCTTAAACTCATCAGAAGTGCAAAAATATATTCTGTGGTTCAATTTTATCCTTGGTTTAAATTTTATTTTCCTTTAATTTGTTTTGGGTATGAAAATGAGTTTGAAATGAAGGCAAACCAAGCCCAACGATAAACTTGAAACCTAACATATATAGTTATATGTGCCAAATCGGAGGAAAAGACCCCATATTACTTGTCTGTTGCTGTGTTCATATGGTCATTAAGAGAGAGAGATCTGCCTCCTGGATTTAGCTTCTAGTTAGGTATCAGACAGGTTTTGTCTCTCAAGAAGCTGGCGAAAACCAACCAAAGAATATTTTTTAGATTGAACCAAAGGTAAGTTCCAGTACCCACAAACAGGCAAAGTGTCAAAATCCATTTGAAAACAATAGGCCATTTCCGAGTTCATGTCTGCCTCCTCTTCAAAGCGAGTCTAAGTGCGAAGTTTTTGTGATGGTAATTAGTTCTACTTTACATATGAATGAAAACTAATTTTCATAACAAAAACTTCGCACTTAGACTCGCTTTGAAGAGGAGGCAGACATGAACTCAGAAATGGCCTATTTTTTGAAAGCCAAACAGTGTGTTGACAAGGGGAAGGAGCAATTTTTTCATATCCCTTCTTTGCAACGAGTTCTTCATTATGCATGAAGAGTTCAATGGAAGAGAAACAAAAGCAGTTAATAGATTCATTTTCTGTCAGATTTAAGTGGAAAACAGTTGACCCAAAGAATACATTTATTCATATACTAGTTTGACTAGAACAATACAATACTAGTATTGTTACTTGTACATTTAGTGGCACAGTTCACTAATTCTTGGACATTACAACTTCTATCAATGTCATTTTGCCAAGTATACACCAATGTTTCCATCCATGAAGCTTTTCAAGCAGTTCCAATGTATGAGCAGGGTTTGCCAGCTTTCTTAATTGTTTCTAGTAATTCATCTGCAGACAGTGTAGATGTCACATACACCTGCTGCTTCTCCATGTCGATCTCTATGTTGTCAATACCCCCTGATAAAAGAAAAACAATCACATTATCAATAAATACCTCTTACTAACCAACTTTGAGGTCTGTACTGTAAGTTATAGACCGAGTTTTTTCCCTGTTCACTTATGACCCAAGCACAAAGCATGTGGGCCCTAAATCAATGGGGAAAAATGAGGATCTGTATCTTACAGTACGGACCAAGAAAACAAGGTTAGTAAGATATTTATTAGATCTTTGAGGTTAGTTGGGCGCGTAAGAAAGAAAACTTTCAAATTTAGCAGGCGGTACAGTAAAGTACGGCCTGCAGAATTGACCAATCACAGCATGTGTACTAACTGAGAGATATAATAATAGGACTGACAAGGCATTTTGAGTTAAGATACCCTCATTTCAATTAAAAAGGAAGTGCCACATGAGGTTGACTGCTCATGAGGGCAACGTGTCAAGATAGAAAAAGAAAATCCTGTCATTTTGGAAACATAAGAGACCTTTACTTCTCTCTGCTATACTGATCACTTAGTTCTCACATCTTTCTACACGGCTTCAACCTTCGTTTGCTTTACGCATTGCAAGACATTACTTTTACAATTATTCTTTTTCTTGTTTCAAGAACATTTTTTCTGTAATCATGTCACATTCTCTACCAGGTCACATGGATTGTTGTCCCCATTTATACCACATCATCAGGAGAAGAAAGGTTTTTGTTTTCATTTTGAGCATTTGAAGCAAGTTTTAACTCTTTTTGAGATTTACTATCATAATGTCAAACAATAAAACAAAGAAAATCATGAGAAAACATTTCAAACCACACAAATTATGATCTATCAACAAATCATTACAGGTTTTACCCTTTTTGTTCAGAACACGAGTGACCGCTCCTGAACAACCCTCACAGGTCATCTCCACCTGAAACTTGTGACGCTTGCAAAAATTTAACAAACAGAGAGTTTAGAAGGGGAGAAGGGTGGGAAAGCTAGTCTATACTGTATACAAATAATGATTGCTCCAGGCAATTTCTCTTAATGAGTTGTAGGCTTCCAGGTAAAATTCCAAGAATAAAAAGCCAAATTGGCACAAAAAACTCTTAACTGGAGGGGTGTGTATATTGTCAAAACAAAACAACTGTACCCACACCCAACATGCACGTGGTACCAGCCCTGTGTGATTATTTTGCTTCACAATTTTTTTTTCTTCTTTGACCTGCTATGAAAGCGTTACAGTGTATAAGGGACTGTTCATTATTTATGCCAGGGGGTGGAGCTCACAAGAAAGGAGGGGGATCATGAGAAAATTAAGAATAAACTACAAAATCAAGAAAGGACTACCAAGAAAATATAGGCATAGAAGAGGGTGTCAAAGCATTTTTTGCTGTTTTATCTTGAATTTTGCCACTTCCAACCCACCCCCCCCCTCTCTAACTCCCCCTTTCCCCCCCCCCCCCCCCCGCCCAGGCATAGATATCAATCCCACTGGTTTCTTTTCTCGTAGCGAAATTTCTTATGCAAATCACTCCCCATAAAAATTGGGATTTGGGATTTTTTTGTCCAGAAACAGAGATCTCTTTCATAGAAACTTTCAAGAGTGCTCATTTGAAATTGTTTCAGAAATCTAAACAGAAAGAGACGCTAGAAAAATGACATCAAAATGACCTCCCTTGCTTCTTCCTCAAAATGCTTGAATATGTTAAACGATATAGTAAGTAAGCTTAAGTGCAATTAAGTCTAACTATGAATTTCTTTCTCAGTATTTCGGCCCATACGAAAAAACAGTCTTACAATTACTACAATTCGGTAAACTGAAAATAACACGTTGCTATACTCACAGTGGCCATTTCGTGCAGTGAGGACACAGAAACAATCAGCTGCGCTGGAGTGAGCTGGAAAGGAGTCGAGCAAGTCGTTGCTAATGAGTAGGCGGGGAGGGGTGGGTGGAGGCTGTTTATTTCATATATATTTCTTCCTATCTTATGATATGTTTTGGCTAGCGGGACAAACATTTTGTCACATGTCATGGTACTTGTATACGCACGATCTTTTTCAGTCAGTTATTCTTTGTATATCTCTCCATACGCCAGCGTAGCATGGTCCTCTTCCCTTTTAATTACGCCTGCCATGCAGGCTAGAAACAATAGTCCTAAGAAAACACTCAACCCCTCCCCCCAGGACTAGTAAGTATGAGCTCAATCACTCTTTTGACACCTTGGCGCGGGCGAAAATGGAGAGGTCTGTGGAAGTTATCGTTATAGGCGGAGGAATAAGCGGTCTTTGTGCTGCAAAATTACTTGCTCTTGAATACGGTGTTAGTGTTATTGTTTTGGAAGCAAGGAATCGTGTTGGCGGTCGAACAAACACTTTAGAGGACCCAAAATTTAAGTACGCCGATTTGGGTGGTGCCTACGTGGGACCAACTCAGGACAGAATTTTACGGCTAGCAAAAGAACTGGGAATACAAACATACAAAGTGTATAATGAAGGAAAGGTCGTCGAGCTTTTAGGAGGAAAGAGGCACGTGTTTTCTGGAGATGTTTCTACATGGAACCCCATAGCAGTTTTGGACTATTACAACATGATTCGGACGTTGGACAAAATGGGTGAAGAAATCCCACTAGACGAGCCGTGGAAAGCACCGAAAGCTGTGGAATGGGACAGTATGACAGTTAAAGAGTTTCTTGACAAGGCATGCTGGACAATTTACGCGAAAAAACGAATGGCTCAAGTGTATAATGACGCAATGGCGGCTGAACCGCAGGACATGTCTTTGTTGTACTATCTGTGGTACCTCAGGTCAGGTGGTGGAGTGTTAAGGGTAGCTGCTATTGAAGGTGCTGGACAAGAAAGGAAGTTTGTCGGGGGATCTCAACAAATTAGTAACAGGCTCAAAGACAGGCTTGGAGATAGGGTAAAATAATATTAATTTAATGAATAATAAATGGATAATTAATAAATAATTCAATTTTTGTGGAAATAGAGAGCAAAGTAATGATGATTCTAGGTATCATTTAAATACATTTTCCTGTTGTGTTATCTACTTTGTAATTATGCCAACCTCCTCAACTTGTGTAACGTAAACTTTACCAGGAACCAAATCAGTAGGATTGGTTGCCCATCACCTATAACAACATTCCCCAACTGCTATCAGAGTGTAGGTATTTTTACATCCCTTTTGATTTGCATGCATGGAGGTGAAAGAGACAGGGCCAGTGGCTTAAAAACACTACCCAGTGACTCAGTCACCTGAAATTAAAAAAAGATTTCTTGACCTCACAGCAAGTATGATTGTACCGATTATTTGACTTCCCTGATCACACTGGGTTTTAATCTTTCTTGGTGGTTGGTCCTTTTTTTTTTGCCAGGGCATACTATTTATAATGTGTGGTTCAAGAAAATATCCATACCCTCCCCCCCCACCTCTACTCCCACCATGGAGGGCTTTTTAGTTTCCACCCCAACCCCTCTGGAAGTTCCAATTTAGCTCCATATTTTTCTTTAAAAACGTTT
This sequence comes from Galaxea fascicularis, assembly GCA_948470475.1. Taxonomy (NCBI): domain Eukaryota; kingdom Metazoa; phylum Cnidaria; class Anthozoa; order Scleractinia; family Euphylliidae; genus Galaxea; species Galaxea fascicularis. Next base: position 26,380,911 of record OX419341.1, on the reverse strand, counting down.
TCTTTTGCCACCCCCCTCCCCCTTGGAATTTCCATTGCCTCTCTGTGGGGGAGGTATGGGGATTTCCTGGAACTGCAGATTCAATAAATCTGTCTTTAAGTACTTATTTGAAAACATTTATCCTCGTCTGTTTAGGTTATTTTAAATAGCCCAGTATGTCATCTACACCAAGATGCAGATCACGTAGTGGTCACCTGTGAAAATGGCAAAAGATATCAAGCACAGTTTGTGATAAGTGCAATGCCTCAAGCTCTTTTAAATAGCGTGTCATTTGAGCCACCCCTCCCTCCCTTAAAAAACCAACTGATTCAAAGGATGCCGATGGGTTCAGTGATCAAGACTGTCACGTTTTACAAGAAAGCTTTTTGGCGTGAGAAAGGGTTGAATGGAGTGCTGATTTCTGATTCTGGTCCTGCATATGTCACCGTTGATGATACCAAACCAGATGGGTCCTATCCAGCCATCATGAGGTAAGTCAGGCCCTAGATTCTGTTTAAAGATGGCATGCTAACTAAACCATGTTCTGTAATTCATTTATCGGCATTGTCCTTTGACTGTGTTAATTACGTAAATCGTTTGAAACCAGGAGTCATATAAATAAGTGGAGTATGATCGTCTGGGTGAGTGTAGTCCTGAGAAGGACTGTTTGTGGTGAGGTTGGCTTGTATTCTCTTTAGAGACAACCTTTGCCATCACATCACTAATTTTTCATTTGTTATTCAGTGCTAAGTCAACCTCAAAGGTTTATTTTTTCCAGTCCCTTTTGTGTCTAGGCAAGGGAGAAGTAATCTACGGTAAACCTAAACTTTGAAACTGCAGACCAAAATCGTGATTTGTTTTCTTAACCCGTTTCCAAATGTTTTGCTCTTTGACAAATCATCAAAGTAGAAAGCTTGATATGTTCGAATGCAGTACATGCTAACCTGGTACTTAAAACTGTTTTTCATTTGCTCTAAGCTTTATCATTGGCAACCAAGCTCGTTACTGGTGTTCCAAGATGCAGGAGGAAAGAAAGCAAGCAACTTGTGAGCAGTATGCCAAGGTGTTTGACAGTGAGGAGGCCCTTCATCCATACCATTATGTTGACAAAAACTGGCTGGCAGAGAAATATTCTGGAGGATGTTATGTTAGCATTATGCCCTGTGGAGTCATGACTAATTATTGCAAAGTTTTGCGTGCACCAATTGGCCGAGTATACTTTGCTGGTACTGAAACTGCTACAATTTGGTCAGGTGAGAAAGTTGCTCTACCTGTCCCATGAAAGTGCCCTGATGTAGGACTTATTTGTAGCAAGAGTAAAAATTTCAAAAACAAATTACTATGTATCATTAGCCTTCTGCATGAACGCTTATGAATTTTTCACAAATTTGATTCTCATCACAAAAGAATGTTGTCTTTTTGTTTGTGTCAATCATGCTGCACTTACATACGGTATGGGTCTCAAGTATAGACCTTGTTTTTTTTTCTTTGGAGAGGGCTCATTGCATTTTGATGCTACAATGTAACCATGATGGCTAAGCCAGTTGATCAAAACTCCAGAATTGCATTAGCAAATGATCTGGTTTTATATATCTTATATTAAATGTCAGGTTACATGGATGGTGCTGTTCAAGCAGGAGAGAGAGCTGCAAGGGAGGTGCTTTGTGCTATGGGGAAAATATCTGAGCAAGATATCCATCAAATTGAGCCCCCATCAGAAGAGGTCCCTCCTGTGCCTTGCCAACTGACAACTTATCAAAGTTGGTTGCCAAGTGTGCCTGTGTTTTTAACCTCAGTCACAGCAGTAGGTACTTTAGTGGGTGCCATTTCACTAAGGTATTATTTAAAATAATCTTTAAGAGACTGACTAGTTTGTGTGCCTTTCATTCATTCATTCATTCCACTTTATTATTACCTATCAGACTCTAGTACACATGAGAGCAGCCAAAGCTGGGGGCTTAAATGGCATATGGTCAGCAGACAGAATTTGAAGAATTTACATAGATTAAGCACCACGTTTACAGAAAATGGTGGAGATGACCATCATAATTTCACATCTGCTGTTTTCCGTTTTTAATTTCAATGTAAAGAGGTTGGTTTTCACATTCATGAAAAACATGTCTGAGTAAAAACTAAATTTTTATCATTATCAGATACATTAGCAATCATATGCTTTGATGTTGTATTCCACTTTGTACATGAATGAATTGATGGATGCTAGTGAAACTCAATTTAATTGTTTGAACATTAGTTTTTCTGAACTGTACTTAACTGATAATGTTAGATTAATACCTCTTACTGAGTTCGAGGTCTGTACGTATGGGTTATTGACCAAGCGAGAGGTCAACATGGCTGGATATTGGCCATGTTCTTTTTTTGCGTGTTTATGGACCTCGACTTCGTCTCGGTCCATAAACTCGCAAAAAAAGAACGAGGCCAATATCCAGCCATCTTGACCGAACAAGCTTGGTCAATAAAGGATTTATATGGGATAAGCCGGCTTCAGAGAAATTTTTCTTGCGGGACAAAGCGCGTAATCCCGAGCGGGCAAGATCGCTCCATCTTGCCCGCTCGGGTAGCCAATCACAGCACGGGATTTGGTTCATCTTGCCCGCTCACGGAGCTACCCATATAATAATGTAAGTTACAGACCAACTTTTTTCCCGTTCATTTATGGCCCAAGCATGAAGCACGCGGGCGATTAAAAGAACAGGAAAAAACGAGGATCTGTAACTTACAACTGGTGCGGACCGAGAAAACGAGGTTAGCAAGATATTTATTATATCTCCGAGATTAATCAGGCGCTTTCAAATTTAGCGGGCCATACAGTGGAGTAGGCCCCCCTCACAGTGCGCACTAAGAGATATAATAAAACAATATTTATCACAAAATTGAATTAAAATGTTTTATTTGGTGGGGGGGGGGGTGGAGAGACATTTCAGACTCATTCTGATCAACCAAAAGAAAAATTTTATTGAATCATTTCAGTTTATTTATGTATTTTTAATTATTGTTGTATGGAAATTGGTTTGCACATACATCATTGGTGGGTCTTAAAAGTCAAGACTGTCATTCACATCTTACAGTAGCGTCAAGGCACTTTTAGAAATTCAAATTTTATATATTTAATGAGTATTTTCAAACCAAATGTTTTAAAACCTGTCCTCAGGGAAGAGGTTAGGTTACATACAATATTTAATTCCACTTATTCTCTAGATTAGGTAAAGGTACACCTAGTATTTAACGTCGGTAATTCCTTTACTCTCTAGAGAGTATTCTCCCAGGAAGCCGACGGTGCACTCATTTTACCCCCCTCTTTCTATCAGTGCTCCGTTTTAAGGGCATTTAAAGCTACTTAAGGTACACTGAAAGGAAAGAAGTCAAAACAAGGATGTGAGATCTGGGGATCGAACTCGGGACCTTATGCACCAACGCCGCACACTAACCAACTGTACCACCCTTGCTCCTAATTATGGTTATCATATTGTGGACAATATTATATTTCTGGAAAATTTGGTGGTTTGGGTATGTAGAAGACTGTAAATAAACTCACTTGTCACGAAATCACTGTTTTGACTAAAAACTTTCTGTGTCTGGTAGGCAATACTGTGCATGTACTGTATAGAACTTTTTAATATGGTATCATGCAGCTGATTTAAATGTATTTGGTTACCAATATTCAAAATCTCGGGTAAACAGTATACCATGCTCCTTTTGATTTTCGTCTTATTTGGGGAATTTTTGGTATGTTCGCATTTCATTCTTGGTAAATTGGTTTACCCCTATCCCCACTGGATGATCCTGATAATATGCATTGTTAGCTCCTATTTCTTCCATCCTTCAGTGTATTTTAGCAGATTTGGCTCCGCCTTTATTTGGACCCCCTTCCAGTGAAACTCAAGCAAAGATTCATACATGTAAAAGCATCAGTTGTACTGCAATAATTGGATGAACGTGGAACATTTTACCTGAAGAAATACCATAACTTAACTTGCAACATGAGAAATGTCTTGAAAGAAAGGCAACTTGGAGGTAGTGAAACATTTTAAACCAGTGCAAGATGGAGCACTGTAAAATATTAATCAATTTTGGGATCAAGATAAAACTTGGGGTAGGCCATGGCCTACTTCTGGCCAAGGTTTTGAAACTTGATTCATCATTACTGTAAACTTTCAGCTTCTTCCCTGAACCTGTTATACCTACGACTCTCCTCCGATCTGTTCACTTGATGGCATTTCAGTCAAAGTTCTAATATACAGTCAACTCTCTTGTAAGTGACCACCCTTGGTGCACGACAAAGTGGTCGCTTACGGGAAAGATCAACAAAATAAGTCTAACACTGGATTGATCAATTAATTACATAAACATATTACCTAATCAACTAGAAACTAATTTATTTGATTTTTTTCACATGCAACAAGTTTCGGGAAAAGTAGAGCGGAGTGTACAGTACTTGTCAATATGTCTCATGTTAATGAAAATCACCTGAAATTTAAACCGAACAAAACCCAGGAAAACAATGGGGTAGCGTCATTAAAAATTGAACTTTTGTCACTTCTGAGTAGTGATTTACTAACGATCATACATGATTATGTTGGCTGGTCGCTTACCAGAAACAGAAAACAAAAGAATATGACTTGTCAAATTTCTGGCCTAAAAAGTGGTCGCAGTCGCTTTAGAAATTTGAGTGGCGGTTGCTTACAAGAGAGCTCTGGGAACAGTATTTAACTGAGAGACAAAACGGTTGTTTACAAAGTGGTCGCTATGAGAGAGTTGACTGTATTTACAAATATTCAAAGCTAACCTGCAATCAGGCTCTATTTTTGTTTTGATGGTAAACCTTCCCCACGCCGACATAAGAAGACATAAGAACAATGGTACAATTGGGCCTGATTGCAGGTTAATTCAAGGCAGACTCATCGAGTTTTTCTTGCTAAGATAACAACAAAATGACATCTGAAGTGGGCAGCCCATCACTGGCTTTTGAGACAACTGTAACCTAAAGGATTGATCGACAGATGACAAAGTAAAGCTCACACAAGATCAAGGAATACCTCCCATATGGCAATGCAAAACATTTTATTAACAAAAAAATATAAACTTTATTTGAAATTCAATTTTTTTTAAAAGTTACATTTTGGATTTATTTTTTTGGGAATAACTTAATATAGAAACTAACAAGATTTTGAAATTAAACATTGATGGTCATTTGCCAACATTTAATTAACAAAAAGTAATCTTGTGCAAATTATTGTTGAATGAGTACAACTGAATGAACAAAATTGCAGTATAAATTTCCATACCTTGATAACCAAAATTTTGCTCTTACCTTGACAGTTAGGAATGGTTTATTTGCAAAATATAGCAAAATAGTATTGTGGATGCGAAACACAGAATAAAGAATTATTATTAAATATCATTGACATGCACTACAGCCATAATGGCTATTTACTATTAATATAATTTTTTTTTGTCATTCTTTCAATATGTAACAATCCCCTTTTCCCAAGAGCTGTTTACTGCTTGTGATGCCACCAAAAAACAAATTGGAAACAAGAAGGAAGAAACTAAAAACAAAAATAATCGAAAGAACTTCTTACAAAACCAAGGTGCTGACATTAATAACCATTTCTTGAATCACCTTTTTAAAATTCCTAAATCAAAGTTCTTTTGTTTATAGTAGGACTAAATTAAGGTACAAAAATGTGGCGTGACTCATAGTTCTCTAAAATTCCAATTTTCTCTTGCTGTTATGTTGATCACCATGGAAAGCAAGGGTCCTTGCAAAATCTGACATATGTCTCCACAGTGCCAGAGCTTGCTTGCATAAGGGTAGTATACGTCGTAAGCTGAAGGAATAATAAATTGAAAGGGGACATGTCAATGCAGCATTGTAATGGAGCAGTTGACTGAAAGTTAATTACAACTTACATCACTGCAATTTTCTGTGGTGGTCAAAACCTTAACATCCCAGAAAGAAACCAAGACAAGATTACCGGTAAGTTTGTTCACGTAAAAGGTGAAAGTTCAAACTTACCTTGTTAAGTACAGGTTGGGTGGACAGGACATTGTAGAGACCTTTGAATGCTGCTGCTACCTGTTTGACAACAAAAGGAACATAATTCATGTACAGTCGAACCTCGATTATCTGGACCTCGATTATCCGGACTTTTTTGTCTGGTCCCAATTTTTTCATGAATATTAATTAGCTGTGATCTTGAAAACTCAAAGTCGCAAAAAGCCCAATAATTCTTTCAAAAGACTGTTGAAACAGCGTATTATCCTGTGCGCTTTTCAAAATTCGCAAGTGCAACGACACAAAGAAATATTCTAATGCGTTCAGCTGATATATACGTACAGGCTGTGTAGATTTCACAATTAAATTATGTTTTCTTTGCTGTATACCTTTTGTTTACATGTCTATCTCATTAATATTCATATTTTCGATTATCCGGACTCTCGATTATCCGGACTATTTACCGAGGTCCCGACGAGTCCGGATAATCGAGGTTTGACTGTACTATGATTTCAATCATGCTTACTTTGTTTAGGATAAAAACTTGGAATTGATATAAATCAACAAACCTGTTGACCCATCTTGTTCATGCAGGCTTTACCCTACAAAAAGAGGCAACAATAAACAAAGAGTGGCCAACAAGAGCTTCTTGCATGACACAATTCAGGTTTCCACTGCATTTGAATTATTGTGACCTTGCAAAACTTTACATCCTGGGAGGGGTATGTGGGGGACTTCCTAGTTCAACTGGTTGAAATGTCAATGAAAGGTGTTAGTCTCTGGAAATTTTCAGGAATGGACAGATAACATTTAGATCAAGCAATGCACTTCATTTTCTCTATTTCAAACAGATACAAACAAGGAAATAAGTATACATGCGGCTTACATGCAAAAAGGAAACATTAACTCAGCAGTTCACTCTATCATTGAGACAGTCCAAATGATTCACTTGTCAAATCTATCTATGGGAGCCCAAAGTGGAGCTAGTGACACCATGTGAGGCTGGATGCTTAGCTCAGAATGGTTTATAATCTAAAGGCAATTTATGAAATAACTGAATAGAATTTGGAAATGCAACTGCAGTAATGCCTCACAAGAGTCAGCCTTGCATATAAAATTAACTACAACACTCACAGGAGTTCTTCGGTCATCAATCACTAGCGCTGGTTTCCAATTGTCATAATTTGTCTGCAGGATGAACCATGTGTTGTTTGATGGGTTGAGGCTGAAATCACGTAAACATTAAGTTCTCTGTTAGTGTTAGGGTACATACCTCTTATAGCCCAAGCACGTAGCATGCAGGCCATAAATCAATGGGGAAAACGAGGATCCAGAACTTACAGTACGGACCAAGAAAACAAGGCTAGTAAGGTTAATCAAGCACGCTTGAAAGGAAACTTTCAAATTTAGTGCCGGTCATACAGTAGAATATGGCCTGCAAGATTGACTAATCACAGTGCGCGTACTAACTGAGAGATATAATAAAAATGATCATTGGAGTTACCACTCTAACAATTAAATAGGAGCCAGTGAACTCAGAAAATGAATTGTGGGTATATGCTTCTGATTCCTTTGTTACTGAAAACTCCAAAAGAGAAGCACAACACTTGTGGTATACTCTTCTGCAAGCCTTTGTGTAAGGGTCATTTTTTAATGTGTAACCCTAGGCCTATTCACTGAGCAAATTTCTGTTCCACTTATCCCAGATAAAATTATCAAAATCAAATTCCTCCCTTCTATGTTTTGTTAGTCATAAATTGTAGTATCTTCGTGAAAATTTTTTTTCTCATTTGACTGTTTTCATGATTGTACCGGTAATTTTGGTTGTACAGTTAGCCTGCAAGCAAATTCAAGCTACAATTTGTTCACATGGAAATTGGTGAATATAAGTGTTTTCACTGGTCCACAGATTCACAATTGAAAATATTTAACAGAAATTGATGGAGTGAAGAATCAAGCGAAGGAATAAAATAACCCTCACACTAACAACTCAGTAATTTATGGCATTTTCCGAGTCAAAAATAAAGCACGTACCTCATTGGGTGTAAACTCTTTGTGCGGGAGCGTGTTATCACCACACCCTGAAAGAAATAAAAAATATACACCTAGGTTACCTGAAGTGCATAAATATGCCAGGATTTCATATGAAGCCGGCTGACAGCTACTTCCATATCAGTACCGATTACTTTTGCCAGTCTGTCTCCCAATACCAACGTGTTCATTTGAAGGCTTTTTGTTAACAATTCTAGTTGGTTGCAATTAATGCAAGTAACATTTGGCAATGTTATCAACAAGTCACTCATGAATTTTGTCATGTCCACCTTCTCTACTACAATCATCTGCCCACTTGAAATTGCACTGCAACCCCCATTACATGATACTTACCTATATAAAATCACTAGAGAGTGCTTGTTAATAATCAAGTGTACTATTATAATACATCATAAGGTTTGAACTCAGCTGGTAAAGCAGAAGAAAATTCATTGATTTTAAATTGTTTACCTCTCCTGACTTTGTTCCCCCAAGGATGTAATAAACTGGAGCCAAGACTTCTTCATTTGAAAACATATCACGAGCCTGTTCATAACTGAAAAACAAATATTAATAAAAATAATGAATGTCAATTAATTTCTCTGATAATCATACTGCACATAATGACCACACGAAATAATTATTGTGCTAATTAGGACAGTTCTCAGATAAGTAAATACTAATAAATAATAGTAAGATCAGAAATTAATAATACTACTATTGCTAATAAAAAAGTAATAATTATATCATTGCTAACAGAAATATTTGATTAATACCTGGTAGCCGTTTCAAGGACATCTCTTGTGAGAAAAGTTGACCACTTTACATTTCTCTTGCCAAGTATCCACTCCAGAATGCCTGCAAGTTGCACAAAAATTTTCTTTGTGTCTAAAGTGCATTTAAGTTATGGCCATCAGATTTCAAGGTAATCCAAACCTTTGTTGAAATAAAGCCTGGTTTTCTTTGATTGGCAATCATACTTTCCCAAATTTTTATTTTTTTTTTATTTTTTTTTTTATTATTTTATTTTTTGTTAACACACAAGGAAGATACAGTAATCACGGCTATCACGGCTATACATACAACAAAGCCGTATACTAGTACAGTC
>OX419341.1:26184277-26369277 GCA_948470475.1 Galaxea fascicularis | reverse complement strand
ACGCTTCTATTTCTGTAATAAGTCCTTCGCATAAATTTTGCTCATCCTCGTTCAAGGTGGGGACGGCACTTGAGTTAAAGAAAACGTCGTTGTCGCAGGCACTTTGTGCGGAAGATACTTGCGATTTATAAAGGTTTTCATAGAATATTTTTTGTTCTTCTAAGATGTCAGATTGATTTGTTGTGTACGAGCCGTCACTTAGCTTTAACTTAGTGACAACTTTTCTTGAGTAGTTTCTTTTTTCGAGACCATAAAAGTATTTACTGTTGCGTTCGCCTTGTTCGTGCCATCTGGCTCGGCTTCTAAGAATCGTTCCGTGCGTTTTGTAAGCCATTATCTTGTTTAGACGTGCTTTGGTTGAGTCCAGCTCATATATGATTGTTTTATTGTTTCTGTTTTTTTCCGCTTTCGCGAGTAGGTCATTAATTCTATTTTGAAGGAACTTCTCTTCGTCACGTCTTTCTCGAGCTTTATTTTTGGAATATTTAACGGTGAAGCCTCTGATTTCCATTTTAATAAGGTCCCAACGTAGGCCTAGATCTTCAACGGTCTGATATTTGCTTTTAAATTGAGGGAGGTTTTCACGTAACTGCGAAACGTATTGATTATCTTCGAGAAGGGAATAATTGAATTTCCAAAATCCTGGTCCTTTTTTTTGTTTAGATTCTTCAGAGATGAGATTAAGTTGCACAGCGGAATGATCAGTATTGGGTGCAAAAACAATTTGACAACCTGAAATAAGACTATTTAGTTCGTTAGAGATTAGAAAGTAATCCAGCCGACACTGGACCTTAAAAGATTTGTCTCTCCAAGTGAATTGACACGCGTCAGGATTTAGCGAGCGCCATATGTCGCAAAGATCGTACAATTCGCAGAGCTTTTTAATTTCATTTATCACTGGAAGTTTTCGTGTGACAGTATTTCCTCCCTTTTTGTCGGACTGTGTTAGTGCACAGTTGAAATCACCACCAATAATTATATTCTCATGAGGGAATTCTTGAAGTTGATTTTGCAGATCATTAAAAAAAAGTACTTGTTGATTAACATCGTTAGGCGAGTATACGTTAACTAAAATGAAATGCATGTCTTCAGTTATTAATTTGGCTATAATAAACCTGCCATTTTTATCTTGAGAAATTTTCTCAATTTTATAATCGAGTTTGGGATTTAAAAGAATCATAACACCTTTGCTGTGTGTGGTTCCATGATTGAACAACACCCCACCTCCCCATTCCGCTTCCCACATATTTGCTGTTTCTTTTGAACTGTATGTTTCTTGAAGGAAAATCAGGTCTTTGTTCTGATTATGCAGCCATCTAAAGAGTGCACGCCGCTTAACTGATTTGTTAAGACCTCTGACATTGACGGTGAGACATTTTAAATTGAAGGCGTTGAATAATTAGATGTACGGCGATTTCAACAGAACACAGTGAATGAAGATTTGACAACTTTCTCCCAGTGGAGTTCAACAATTCAGAGACAAAGATTGGCGAAAAAGATCCCTTAGGGAAACCATTGGAATAATTTGCGTACGATTTGAAAAAATAGAAGACGATTGCTAAAGTGGGAAACGTATTTAAAACAAGAAAAATAAAGAAAATCAAAATAAAAAAGGCTCTTATGGTCTTAACGCAATTTAGTAAATGTTTGTGCGTATTAGACATGTAGCGCTAATTTTTTCTGTTTCGGAGCTCCTCATATGTGTAAATGCTTTAGAACGAAGTAGGAAATGAAGTGGATTAGACAAATGATCTATCATCAAGAGTTTGTGATTTACTCACTTATATTACGTAGCGGCTGGTTCTTGTTCCGGTGTAGCGGTGAGTGACGTTTCTCCATCACGGTCAGTTGGCTCTTCGTTTGAATCGTTATCAAGCCAACGGTTTGGAATATTGAAGTGTAGATATTGCCTTCCATTAACGACCAGCTTGTCACCAATTACAACAGCTTTATTTCTCGGATCTAAACTTCTGGCCTTTTTCATGGCAGGTATCAAGATTTTCTTTTTGATCTCCTGGACTCGTTTTGGCAAATCTTCCCCGATGCTTATGTTAGAATCTTTGAGGTTGCGACGCATTTTCCACACCTTGTCGCGATCGCTTCGACAAGTAAACCGAGCGATAATCGGTCTTGGCCGCCCACGGCTTTGTTTACCGAGACGGTGCACTCCACAAAACTGGAATTGATTTACTTCTTCACGTTTAATCTTGAGGTCGTTGGTGAGTATCTTCCGTACAAGACCAGTGCAGTTTTCATCGTGGGTTTCCGGAACTTTGTAAAAGATCATGTTCCAGCGTCGGCTGTATATTTCTTGTCTAATCAGTTCGTCATCCTGAATGGCTTGTTGTTGCTCGCATTCTGCTATGCGGTCGAAGGCTTCTGCTTGATCTTTCTGTGTGAATTCAATTGAATCTAACAGGTCACTCGTTGTTTTCTTTAATTTCTGTATCATCGAGTTTGCATTCGCAAGTTGAGTTTCTAGTGACGTTATGCGTGCTTCTCTTTCAACCGCTTGTTGTTCAATCAGCGAGATTCTTTTAAGTAGCTCAGCAATGGCGGCTTGTTCTTCGATGTCTTCAGAAGCAGAACTACTTACTCGGAGGCGCTTCTTCTCAGTTTTCTCCGTATTGCTTTGGTCAGTGGGCATTTCAAACTTTGCGAGTATAGCCACTTCGAAAAAAAGAAAGATTTTGTACAAATTGGCTTTGTGTAACTGGAAATTTTGCGGAGCTCCGAAACACACGTGTGTTCAGTTCCGATGCATCATGTCCCATACTTTCCCAAATGGCCTTTACCTCAGAAGTCAACATGCAAATTATATTGATTGCCGATTTTGGTCTTTCTTTTTCCTTTATTTCTATGCGGCGATCGTAGCAATCATATAGAAACCAGACATGAGGCAAAAAAGAAGATCACAAAGAAAAAAGTCATAGTTGTAGTATTATACTCAGATTTAAACAAGGTGGTCTATTCTTACCAATATAGCCACCATCAATGTTGAACCGCTCATTTAAAGTAATTGTCAACACTCCCTAAAAATAATAAATTAAAGTAGTGTTTACAGACAAACAAGCATTGATTCCAGTCCTCAAACAATAATTAAGAGAGCCCTGGGAGTTGGGTTACAGCATTGGCATAGCAATGTCTACAGCTCTACCTTTCCTTACCTTTACAAATATGTATGCTATCAGTCACAGGTTGATGTTCTTACAATATTTCAAATGATGTCCTCTGTGTTACCAAAGCACACAAGCACTGACAAATGTGGAAACTATTTGTACAGAGCCCACACCCTTTTTCAGAAACAAATTTCAAGGACTTTTCCAGGCCTCAGAAAATTTTTTTCCTTCCAGGGGCCCATTTCTTGAAAGTCCCGGTAACGTAACGGGCCCGCAAACCATATTTTGAACTCAAAATCTCAATAAATGTAGGGTTTGTTCTGACCTCTAATGAAGTCCGTTTTGTATATTTTGCTGATAACTTTACTATATAATAATTTTCAAACATTTTGAAACTCCCATCTGGAATGGAAAACAAAACTGCTCAACGGGCCCCGTAATTACCGGGAGCTTCGAGAAACGGCCTGCAGGACCCATATTTTTCAGTTATTGAATCTTCCCATCTGGTTGCTGGCCTACATGTAAATATCTTCCAATAAATTTTCATTACTTGAGTTAACAGATTTCCAGCTGGATATTTCAGGATCTACCACTTTCAAGGCCTTTCCAGTCCTGGAAAATGCTAGAATAAGATTTGAGTTCTTTCCAGGATTTTCAGGACCCCTAAGAAACCTGTTTGTTTCACTAGTACATTTTTTTTACTTTCTTTGTCAATGATGTCATTGCCTCTATTACCTTAATCACAAACTCGTCTCAACCAATCAAAATGCAAGGTTTACACCATCCATTATATAATGTATAGTTATATTTTCAGCTGCCTATTACATGTACTTTATATCCACTTGATGAGTATTAAAAGTCCAGTTCTCCCTCAGACTCTAAGTCATTTCTCGAGATTCCCACTCTCCACCCTCCTCCCCTCAAAGCAAATCAAAATCCCTGGGGGTTCACAAAAGAGATACCACAGTAGTCATGACAGAAACTCTCAAAAGTGCCAGTTTTACAAATGAACTTAATCCACAAATTTTACTGGTTCATTTGGTAGGCAAAACCATAATGTTCAACACAGCTCTGATAAGTTTTATCATTTAATTGGTGAATACCAGTAATTAAGTTTCTTAGCTGGTTCCCAGTTGACTTGTCAGCTCAGCTTGTAGAGTGCTGCACCAAAATCACAAAGGTTTGAATCGCTTACAAGCCTGAATGTTTTTTCATGCCTTTTTTGCTGCTCAATCAATGCAACTAGCATTCAGAACTGTGATGATCATTCACGTCTTCATTTATAAGTTTCTTACAGTTTAATACAAGTTTAATGCTAAGAGCACTGTTTTGGTAAATCAATGTCCAGTCCTCACAAAGGATACCCATTTTATAACTGATCCACATTTATTGTTAATAGAAACTGAGTTTATTTAATTCTTACTGGTTTCACTCCTGAGAAGACTCCAACAAATCCTGCAAAGCTTACTGATTTGTACACTGTTTTGCCATTTCTCTAACAAATAATAAAACAAATTTGTAATTACAAGCATTACTAATAAATATCAATCATAATCTTAATCAAAATCACAATCATTATTATAAGAATAATCAATAAGAAATAATAGTGCTGTGACTCCTCCTTAAAACACTTCACAGCTGACACTGGCAAATTTCAGTGGATTCTACAAAGACAATATCAGACTTACCTGGTAGTCAATATTGACTACCAGTGTCCTGAGAATTTCACTCAACATCCAGGTATTATTCTTTGTGTCCCAGCTGAAATCAAAACAATAAGATTTTATTGCTAGCTCTCTACAAATAATGATCTGCTCATGCGTAATATCGTCTAAATGCGTTTTTCCTGCAAATAATATTCTGCTCATGCGCAATTGTAACCACGCTAGAATAAATTATTTAACTGAGAAGGAAACCAATTGATTTCTGCCAGCAGCGCACGCTTACCGCTGCCCCCCAAAAAATATCAAAACAAACTTGGTGATCGAATGATAAAACAATTATTGAACTCGGTTATCGCAAAATGTCGTGATTTGCCAGTGTCTCGCAGATCAATTATTTGCCTCAACCTTCGGCTTTGGCAAATAATTGATCTGCTCGCCACTGACAAATCACAATATTTTGCTCAACCTCGTCCAATAATTGTTAATTATTTGTTTCCACAAGTTGAATAAAAATATGCTGCGTATAAATAATTTATATTTCCTGAGCCACTTAGCTCCCATTGTTAAACTCACAGGGTTGGAAATTGGGGTGACATACTTTGCTTATTTCCATGTTTAAGAACTTATCTTGCAAAGCATAGTTTTCTTAGTTTCCAATTGGAACTAAAAATCTAATCATGATTCAATTTCTGTTCCCACGTTTACATCATTGTCAAAACAGCTCCAACAAATCAGGCGCAAACTTTAAAACAATGTTCCCAATTTTGTTAAAGACAAAATACAGCTTCCACATCATGGTTAACAAGTATTGTTTGTACAATGCAGCAACTTAGTATACAAAATGATGTAAAAATGACACCATGCAAACTATTGGTAAACAAACAAGATGATGCTCTGCACTGATCTAGTGGTCTGATGAATCTACATTTGCAAAGGTTTTACTGGGAAACTAAAGGAACTCAGGACAAGGGCAAGGGATATCACTGGCCTAGGAAGGTGCTTTCAAATTAACTGTACTATAACCAGCCTAATATGATTTCAAAGGATTGCAAGCTTGGATCACAAACTTACCCCATAAATAAACCAAAATCCAGATTCCGTGCATGGAACAGATTGCCTGATAATTAAAAAGAAAATATGTGAAATGAGTAACAATAGTTGGAATTATGTTTCAAAACAAGAAATATTTTTCTTCTATCAATATCACACACAGGTTTGAAATCATGAGGTTGACAGTTTCCTGCCAGGTTCTCAACAGTAGCAAAAAGAGTCCGACACTAAAACATTGTTATAATCAGTAATTCTTTTAAAATAATTATACAAAAAGAGATGAAAAAAAAAAGTGAGTTCTGAATTCAGTTTAACCTCCACTCCAAAATGAGACATAATGCAAAGTTTTTCATATGGGATAATAGTTTTATTTGAATATGACTGAGGGCTCATGAATTTTCATAACAAAGGCTGGTATTTACGATGCAGGACAAAACTCTTGGGACAATTCCCGCTTTACCATATACTTAGCCATACTATTGAATCATGCTGTTTGGCTTTTAGAAACTGTAGCACAACAAACTTTACCTGTTTTGTCCTCAGCAACAATCGATGTGCAGACAGTAAAAACTTCATAGAAGATATTATAAAGCACGACTTCACCTAAAAGGAAGATAAATTCCATGATGAAGGGGAAATGTTTGAGCTTAAGTACATGTAACTTAAGCATTCCAGTTCAAAGATCTCTGTTATTTCCTAATCCAAGATGACTTCATATTGTAACCAATTTTCTATAAATTTCTTTAAAATTTTGTTACTAGGTATACATAATTATACTAACGTTTACATTACAAAACAAAATGTTTACTTTCATACCGAGTGAAATACCAGTAGCCTTCGCAATCCCTTTGATTTCATCCCCATACGGAGCTGGCAAGGTGTCTGCAAGAGGACCCTGTAAAGGGTCAATTGAGCAATTTAACATAATACAGTCAAACCTTGATTATCTGGACTTGCTAAGACTGCAGCTCATTAATAGTATGTTTAATTAACCTTTTAAACCCTAAGAGTGACCAATTTCTCCTTCAAATATCAACGCTTAATAAAACAGAGAGGTCACAAGAATTAAGGACAAGATCACAAAAGATGAATTTGCTTGATATTTTAACGATTTCTCCCTACTACTTCTAAAGGAAATGTGTTGGGGCAGCAAATGAGAATTTAAGTTTTGATCTTGGGTAAATAAAACTGAAAATCTAGTTGGCAACTAAACAAGTCTCAGCCAATCAGAAGTCAGTAGAATGAACTCCATTTAAAATATGCGGTTTCAAGAGCACTTCGCATGTTGCTGTTTGTAAGGGAAATAAACCTGTTTGAACTGCACTTTCAATTACATTGAAAATAATCGAGTTCATAATGTAAGGGTTTTTAGGGTTCTTCGTCATGCCTTACAAAATAATATTCACAAAAAAAGAGGGACCAGGAAAATAAAGATGACCAAAAAGTCTGAAAAAATGAGGTTTGGATAATCAAGGTTATAGACTGTTAACTGTGAATATCCAAAAACCGTGAACACTAGAAATATTTATGGAATGTTAATTGTGTTTCCAGTAAAAAGCCAATCACGTGCTACAAAACTAAACCGCCAACAGAAATGGTAGTTAGTTTGTGGTTTCATGTAAGTTGCTTCTGATTGGTTGCTGCACAATAGGAAATGTCAAAATCAAATCAAAGTATTCACAGTTTTCGGATTCACACAGTAAAGTCACATAACCTCTCACTATAAAAACAATCACTTATAAATTCCAAAATACCAATAATTATTTAAGTTTTCAAGTCAAATCACTATAGATAGATGACCACTTGGCAGAAAATCTCTCTCACGCGGCCATGTTATTACTGACAGCAGACTTAAATCTCACAATTATCATAGCTACCAGAGGTGCTTCTCAAAATAAACTTACTGCTTGAATAAAGCATTGAAATTACCATATGCAAATTACCCAAAAGTAAAAACATCTGTGGCCTGACCTCTAGTAAGTGACCACGTGGACTTGACATATTGGGTGGCATCTTACAGGCGGTTCATTGACTGAGCAGAGGGGGGAATATTTGGTATAGGTTGACAAATTTACCTTTAAATGGCTGAGAATAAGGAACAGGTTCTTTGCATGATTATATTTGACTCTTTTTTCTCATGTATAGTATTTTTTTACAAGAGTTGCTTAAGAAAAAGTAAAGATATTTAAATGAATGGATAAATAGAATGTTAATTTCATAACTAGAAGTCTACAAAATATATAAACATACCAGATCTTTGTCCACCATCTCAAACAACTTGCCATTCATGATAAAGCTTGTGAAGTTCTTTATGTAATTTAGCAGGTGATTGAGCTTCAAAAAAGATCAATAATAATCATGTGATTACAAAAAATACTTTAAAGTGAAAAATGCTCGAAGCCACTCTTCTTTTCTACGTGTTCTACAGAACCATTAAATAGATCAAATCATAAATAAATCGATGATATTTACCCAGGAAGCTCCACTCACTGCGAAGTGGTTTTCAGGGAAGTCCTGTATCCAGATCAAATTGGAATTTGGAAGTGTTGGTTTTTGGGGAGAGGGGAAAACCGGAGTACCTGGAGAAAAACCTCTCGGAGCAGAGTAGAGAACCAACAACAAACTCAACCCACATATGACATCAAGTCCAGGAATCAAACCTGGGCCACATTGGTGGGAGGCGAGTGCACTCACCACTACGCCAACCCTGCTCCCCCACTTTTTTAAATATAAGCTTACTTGTTCTGATTCCCTATTCAAAGTATATTATTTTATTGATCGTTAGTGGTGTTGCATGGTGGTAAACAATGCAGTGGGTGATCTTACTTTGAACACTGAGGTTAACTTCCCAGCAGGCTTTTACCCAGACACTGGAAACTGGTCGTCCAGGACACAAGTTTTCCAATAAATATATAACAGATTTCTGAAAACCAGGCAGATGGCCATCTGGCTAAAAGCCTGCTTCACAACATACCAACCTGTGCTATTTTCTTGTTAGCAAGATCATTGTACCTCTGGTCAGCTGGAAGATCAAGATTCACAACTTCCCATCCCACCTTACTGGGGAAAGAAAATGATACATAAAAATGACACTAACAAAAGGGTTTTTGAAAGGTGAAGTTGCAATAATAATAATAATTATTTCATTTCTTGAGGCTATTCACTATGAAGTTAGAATTCTTCTCCTTGCTCATTTTGCAGAATACTTCCACACCTGTCTTGACTACTATGGGAGGTCACTGAGAATCCTACGCTGTAGGTGGGGAAAGGCTAAATCAAAGTCAAAATTTTTTAAAGTTAAACCAAAATCTATTTACCATGGTTTAGTCTCGGCCCTACTAGACCAGTTAAACCATGGCCCTGGGGTTATCCTTGTTGCAGATAATTCGTCTAGTACTTCATAAGCACAGTTTTTTCCAGTAGCTGACTTTCTGGTCCCAGCCTGGTTCCCCTCTAGGGGATGCAGCTCTTATTGGCATACAGGACGACTGATTCAGTATGAATTATTTTTTGTGCAACTTGTCACATTGGAGCGCTCATAACCCTAAGCTGTGGGGTTGATGGCACTTGCCAAGGGTGCCATTCCAGACTCTGGTGGGTGACAACATCCAGTTCCCTGGAGTAAGCTGAAGAATAGGCTTGTCCTACCCCATGTCCCTGATATTTTTTGAGTTAATTTGCCGTTTATTCTTATTTTTACATACCACAGTAACTGGAATGCCTAGTTCCTTTTTTCATAAACCCTACTTATATTAGTCACATTCCTGCACAAACTACAAAAAAGATGGCAAATCACCAAGAATTTTGTGTGCTCCAAGACACTTCAAGGTCAGATTGATCAAATGAATACACATATTGATATATTAAATATTTACATCAGACACACCTTTCCTTTGGTGGATAGGCATCAGTGACACACTTCTGGTCTGAAAACTTAATTCACAAAATATTGATAAGCAACTTGAAACAGATGTTTTAAATCAAAATATCATATGATATCACTATGACACACTACTTTACAGTACCCTGTTCAAAATGCAAAACATTAATGGCACAACAAAGGTGTGTTCTCTGGATTTCAAGTGACGGGAATGATCAACTGGGGACAAAAATCAAAACCCATAAAACTTCCTAGGGCTTACAACAAAACCCCCCAAAAATCCTTGGACCAAAAATTCCATGCAGAATTCCAAGTCTTAATCATTTCTACAAAGGATTGTACTTTACTCACAGAACTACGTGACAAGGATACACAGGCACTACCAACAGGTCACTACCATGAATTTTCAGATGGTTTTCAATACCCAAAAAACATCCCTACTTAAATCAATTCACACAAAAACATACTTGCCAAGTTTTCCCACTCAAAAATATCCCAGAATAAAAAAAAAGGGAAGATTTCCATACAGCCCCACATGCACACTGTCACACTAACCCTGTTCCAAAAACAAATAGAGTTTGAGTCACAAAATGCATGCATAATTAATGTATGGGGCTGTGTGGAAATCTTGCCAAAAAAAATTTCAGTCACATCACATGAAATCTGGAGTACCCTCCCTGGGCCTGGTGCAGCATCACATAGCACTATGGAGCATTATGTAATTCAAAGCTCTTACTGTCATTTTCATACTAACCCCGTTCCAAAAACAAATAGAGTTTGAACTAGTCACAAAATGCATAAAATCATTGATGTGGAGGGCTGTCCAGAAATCTTGCCCTCAGTTTCTGCTACCCTTTCTCACAAATGAATTTCATTGCAATTACTTTGGTTCACAGTCTCTTTCTGCTAGCCTTGGAAATATTAAACGTTTGTATGGAAAGATTTCAGCACGGCCCCATACATGAATTATACATGCATCACTGTCATACTAACCCTGTTCCAAGAACACATCAAAAGATTTGAGTCACAAAGTCATGTATAATTAATGTATCGGGCTATGTGGAAATCTTGCCCATTTGTACTTTGCTCTGGTCTACCCTATTGCATAATGCTAAAAGTAATCCAGTCTGAATGACAGAACACCCCCTAATGCACAATACCTGCCAACAGAAGTTTTGAATATTGACCTTAGTGATGCTTGTAGAAGTAGTATATGCTCATAAAAACAAAGGCTCCAGATACAATCATAGATAACGCTGGACGATGAATACCTAAATTACTCATGAAGAAAATTATCACGAAGCCCGCCCCCGCCAGTCCCACACGCGACCGAACATCAAGGCATATTGAATGCACCAGCTTACCTTCTGCAAAATACCCTCAGAAAATAGGTTCCGTTTAATCTAGAAAATGAAACAAGCAACCAATAAGCATGTTTCAGTGTTTCACGGTATTCATGTATTTAACACAGCAGGACAGTAAGTCTGAATACAGACTGGACAAATAAAAAATAGCTTTTGATTTCGATGCAAACTACTTTAACATTAAATTGACTTCTTAAATGTACGCAGTTACGAGAAATTGAGAGGCAAATTCCTTAACGGTTAAAGTGGATTCAAACACATTTCGTACTTGCATTGAGTCACAACATGCATGTAAGCTATAATTAATGTATGGGGCTGTGTGAAAATCTTGCCAAATAAGCTTCTATATCTCGCCAGCACCCGTCAGTTTTCAAAGAGTACACTTTACCGTAGACGTTGAGACAGCTGCAGAGAACACAACACTCAACAGTAAAACCCAAAAGCGCTCCATGTCCCTTTCGAAGCTGGCCTTGCAAATTTTAGCACCGTCACGGGAACGCTCTTTGAAAGTGACAGGATCACAGGAAAGCCACAAGCAAGTCACATGACTGACAAAAATCCCTGTCTAGGGAGGGGAGTGACGTTTACAGGGAGAGCCAATCCTCAAGATTTGAACACATCGCTCTCACACATTTACGGTCTTCAGTTTTGTTTGTCATTTCGAATGAACTTTACTCGTCATGTGAGTGGCTTCTGATCGAAAACTCAAACGTCTTAAAAAATGCAAAGTAAATAAAGCATTCACTAGCAGGTCAAGTAGAGCAAAAATGCCTTGAGCTCTCTAAATATTCGCATTTAATTTGGGCCGG
This sequence comes from Galaxea fascicularis, assembly GCA_948470475.1. NCBI lineage: Eukaryota > Metazoa > Cnidaria > Anthozoa > Scleractinia > Euphylliidae > Galaxea > Galaxea fascicularis. Next base: position 26,357,391 of record OX419341.1, on the reverse strand, counting down.
TTGTTGTTTTTTCTGTCTGTTGCCTTTGTTGTTGTTGTTTTTTTTTTGGGGGGGGGGTTTTTATGTAACCAGAAATGACTCTGCCTCCGCATAGCCACCCAAATGCCTTGAAATTCTCATAGTCAACGGATACGGATAAAGAATTAAGCCCGGTTCAAACGTCGAACTTCACATGTGCCGAATCTAATGCAAATGAGGGAAAACAATAGATTTTTCTCATTTGCACTATAGATATACACTACAGCAATTACCCATGTCATTGCGACATACCGCCCCATGTAAGGAAATCCAAGACAGCCTTGGATTCTGGACTCCACGCTGTGGATTCCGGATTCCAAAAGTGGCTGGATCTGGATTCCAGATTTTAGCATTGTTTTGTTTTTGTTTTTTAAGGACTTCAATGGGCGGGTTTCGCTATCAAGGACGTTGTAGAAAAAGATGTTTGTGAAAATACACGCTTTCACAACAAAAAAGTAACGATAGGAAGGTTAGACAGAGCCCTATGAGATGAGATTTACTTCTTGAGGTTTACCTGTGAAGATTAGTGGGATCTGAAGTCGAATGTCCATTTATCACATCTTCTTTCAAGAACACTGAACGAAGAACACTGAACGGACAGGGCTATTCTTCTATATTCATGCGATCAGGCTCCTCGAGGTTCCAGAAATTAAAGGTTAATAGTGACAAAAGAACTAAAAGTTGCAAATCATTGCTTTTCATGTGCATTCATATTTCTCCTGAAGAATTGTTCGATTCAGTGCTGCATAACAATTTGCTGGGAAAAAGGTGTCCAGATTTGATTACAACTTGCAAGTAAAGAGCACGAAAATGTTTGTCTATTTCCTTTTTTGACTTTCTATCAATTGAGAAGAAAAATCGTAACATAAAATGCAGTAATAAAGCTGACTAAAACCTAAAAAATACCTCCAGGTTATGCTGCAAATTAACTGCAAACTTTAACGAAGAACATTCCGTAGTCCCCAAAGACAATTGCGGACACTGATTTTCGTCTTTCCTTTCTTTACATTTTATCAAGAGAACTGAACTGTGTTTGGCCACGTCAACCACACGTGCATTTTGCTAAGAAAAATCGTAACAAGAAACACGTGGTTCTCCATCCTGATAAGCTCATCTCTGGTAATCTTATAAGCGACTCTTCCTCTGGAGTCTCATTCAGATTCTCTACAGGTCTCCCGACTGATTTGCAAGCCTGCAAACCCTGGTGTCTTTCTCTGTTGCTAGTGTGATGTTTGGACCTTCGCCACTGAACATGAAACTCTGATTATAATCATTTGGGGACCATTTGACGTCACCGGGAGTCTATGTTGGTAATTTCTGGCCTGTTCCGATGCGGCTGTGATGACAGTGGGAGGCCTCCATACTAAGGACATCGGAAGAGGGCCAGTTAGCTCTTTCGTCTTTGAGAGACATTTTCCCGACGTGTGCCTCTTCAACTTCTCGCCTTTTGCCTTCTTTCGATTCCGTTTCCAATTCCTTCCCCGACTGCTGACTTCCTGTTTGGTCGCTTTTTAGATGTTCGCCCTTATAATTTTCTTCGGGTTCAACGAATTCAGTAGGCCCAGTGAAAGACGAAAAATCGTTCTGGTAATGGACGCAGCAACGGCGAGCAAAACGCGTGAAAGTCACTTCCCGTTTATAGGCAGGCCGATCAACCCAATTTGGAGTGATTTTTCAGCAACTTGGATTCCGGATTCCAATCGATAGAGGGATTCTGGATTCCTAGAGCTGGCTTATAGATTCTAAAGCCCAAAATTCCGGATTCCATGATTCTGGAATCCGGATTACCTTACAGGTCCTTACATGGGGCGAGACATACAGTGCCCTCTCAGACCTCAGTCTGTCACTCATAGAAGAGATGGCGAGAACGCGCCAAAAATGCAAGGGTTTAATTGACAGCTCTGACAATACAGATCATGTTGCATAAGGAAACTTGCAATGAATTTTTCCGTTGTTGGTTGTACTGCATGTGACGATGAGGTTTTCTAAAGTCAGACTTATCGCAGTTCTGTCGTTAATCAGTGTAATTGTTGGACTAGAGCTTTTTCTTTCTTATACGTATGGTGACAAACAATCCAAACGATTATCGAGCCCTGAAGAAAAATCGTGGATTTCCGGTGAGTCAAATAACAATAATACTAAACTTCCATTGCGTGATCAGTGTTGTAGCTTTAACGTTTCGTAAAAATAGCCAGTTTTTGAGTCTTTAAGTAACAGATTTTGTTCTCTTAAGCACTTCATGTGGGTTCTCGAGATACAATAAATCTGATATACAGTACCTCATAATCACTAAAGGTTCATATTTGCAGGGGTCGATCTTCTTTCTGTCCGTCTTTCACCACGTACAATATAAAGCTACAATAAATTAAGTCGTTCGCGTGTCTGGTATTCAAGTTGTTTTTTTTTCGGCACACAAATAAAGCAAACGACGCGAAAATAAGCAAGAAACGCAAAGGAAAATCCTCTGCTAGCAGAGTAGGGTCAATTAGTTTTCGTAAATACGCGTACAAAACGGGTCTCAAGAAAGTTTCCGTATTTTATTTTCAACGTGCTTCATCTTAGTAATTCACACGGCTGGTATTTGCTTTTTTGTTGAAGTCTGTGTCAACACAAGAGGCTACTAAATTCACGAAATGCCACGCAAGAGCCTCAGGTCAAAAGCTTATCTATCCATCGGCGGACAAGGCAATGTTTGATGCTTTCCTAGAAGGTGCCTAATCGGCAGTCCCTAGTTCAGCCAACCATTTTGTTGTATAGCGCACCGGTGCCGTTAGAACAAGAATCGGAAGTACCATTCTTTCGATTTCAACTAGCACGTAATTGGTGTTTGTAGAAGGGTAATTCAGCTGTTTCGAGCGTAAACAAACCGACGATTAAAACTGTTGAAAAGCTGTTAATTTAATGGTTGTTACAAGGGAAAAGATTGAACTAAAAAAGAAGTAGCATCCAAATTTATCGGTAAAAGTTCTCCGAAAAGTGAGACTGCCTGTGTAACAAAGTCAGCCTAAATTAAAGAACGCTTGAGAAATTGAGCAATTTTAAGTAGAACTAATTAAGACTCGACTGTTTATGTTATCCACTTCTTTGATTTTCGCAGTTAACCGTATCAAGAAAACCATTTTCAGAGAGCATTTGTTCATATTTATGAATGTTTTTCCTCTAAGCTCAGAACTGTCCACTATTAAAAAAAATTGTTTTGTAAGATCTAGCTCAGACAATTTTCCCTTGAAAAAGTGAGTCTCAACTGTAGTCATTCATTTTGTTTATATTTACCATTTGCTTGATAGAAATCAAAGGATTAGCAAGGAAGAACAATGTGGTAAGGATGGCAGCTTACTGGTATCTTTTTTTTTTAAATATTAAACTGTTTGCCTGGATTTGGTTTCACATGACCGAGAATTATGTTGAAAGCAGTACAAGTTGAAAACTAAAACAAGCAAAATGTGATGTTAACTATCATCCTGGGCGGAGTTGCTCAAAGCATGGTGAGGGCTAACCCCAGATAAATACCATGATAACCTATAGGTTTTAATACAACTTAACCAGTGGTTAGCAGTAACCATGCTTCGAACAACTCAGCCCTGACAGGGAGAGGAGGGAGTGGGCAGTAGTGGAGGGTATATCTGGCTGTGACAAGTTTTCAAGTAGTTTTAGTCTGGCTGTAGGAATGTGGCCTATAACCCCCAAAGGGAAAACTTACCCATTTAGATACAGGCATTTAGTCAAAGGGAGTTATAAATAAGGCAAAAAATAAAAAATAGACAAAAAGTGGTCCAGCTGATAATAGGGTTTGTGTTACAATTCTTCTAAGGTATATTGTACGAAACAGAACCAAGCAGGAACAGCAAACAGTGACACTAGGGATCTAAGCAATTAATATGTGATCTTCAGTTGTTGGCCTATAACTATGATGCATCATGATTCATTTATTTTCACCACAGGCCTCTAGTTCACAACGGATACAATCAGTGAGACAATTTTGTGGAAGCACACAGAAATCATGGGATTCCCTCTCTGTTGCAGAAAAACAAATCCTAGCTAAACACATCATAGTTAATGATGAACATAGATTCCTGTTTTGCTCTGTGCCTAAAGTTGCCTGTTCAAATTGGAAAAGAGTCCTAATGGTTCTTGATGGTGAAGCCACTGACAGCAATGCTATCCGCAGAGTGAATCACTTGGGTTTTACACTTTTGGGAGACTTGCCCCCTCTGGCAATCAAACGCAAACTTAAGGAGTACTACAAATTCATGTTTGTTCGGGAACCTCTTGCTCGACTTGTATCAGCTTATAAAGACAAGTTCGCCTTAAACAACACTTCTTTCCATAAAAGTTATGGAAGAAAGATTGTGAAGCAATTGCGGAAAAATGCTCCAGCAAGTTCTAAAGGAGATGATGTGTCACTGAAAGAGTTTTTTCAATACATCACTGAAAACCGTGTGGAAGATATGAATGAACACTGGATGCCATACTATGAATTATGCCAACCTTGTGTGGTTTCTTATGACTTCATAGGATCGTTTGAGAATCTGGAGGCTGATGCTAATCAAGTACTTAAAGAACTTAATGTTAATGAACAGGTTTCTTTTCCAAAACAACAAAAATATTATCAGGCAGGAGGTAAAGGATATGTGGCTAAAACAGTAAAATACACAGATGTTTCTGCAAAGCTCCTGACAAAAGTACTGAGAAAGTATTCCAAGGATTATAGAATGTTCTTGTATTCCAAACCTGACATATGAATAAAAACAAAAAAAGCCTTTAAGAAACCTGAACTTGCAAGAACTACTTGTATTGTTTTGTACTGTAAGCACTATTGTACTTGAAAGTCTGAAAATACATATTCCAGCCATCTTCCCTTGACTTCAAGGGTATCATATATTGATTTGATTTAACTGATTAATAGTGATCAAATGGTAAGTATAAATTAAGATAGTTTTAAACTAGTTTAACGTATTAGCAGATTGTACACTATAACTATACATTCAATAACCGACACAATGTTAATAGAGTCAAATTATGAAAAAAGGAAATATATTATTCGACATGGTATTTCATGCAGAATATCTCAGGATAAAGTTAATATGTTCTTTAATAAATAATTATATTTTGTTTATTTCTTTTACAACCATGCACTCATCCTTGTCCTGAATTTAACCAAGTTACCTGTTTCTTCCAAGTCACTTGTACGTGGGATGTGTTTCTTAACCCTTTCACTCCCAAGGGGTTCTCCATTGACAAGTAAAATCGTCTGGCGTTAGACAGAGTAAAATCTATAAGTGCCATTATATTTGGCACTATCGGGAGTTAAAGGGTTAACAACCAGTGAAACAGCTGGTCACAGTGCAAATACATTCCTTGGACTGGCACATTATGTGAGTCCCTACACCAAGTAGTTACCCACAATGCAAGTCAACTCCTTTGCCACTGCTTCATGTAACCTACATTACTTGTGACTTACATATATGTAACATCTCCCTTTCTTTATTTGAAGGCGCAAAGCTTAGCAAACCACTTTTATGCCCAAAACTCTTAAAAGAAAATGTACTGTATGCAAAGTAAAACTGAATCAGTCTTCTTAACAGGGTCTGACAACTCTATCAAACATTGTTTGAGCAACACTTTAAATAAATTTGGAAGATCCTCCCAATTTTTTGGAATGTCAAACTTCGCTTTTTTCCTGCAGTATCCCAGAACTATGTCATATTTCCCAGAAATGAGTCTCCCGAGTTCCCGGCAAAATATCCAGATTCCCGGAAGAATTTTGTTTTTCTCCCGAAACGGGCCTTCTTAGAGTTGTCCGCCCCCTCTCCCTGTCTCCTGAAGTTAACCAGCAAACAAAAAAAATGTTCAAAGTTTCATATCAAAGTCTTCAAACCTGGAGGGCGGGTGAACCAGAGCTCTCATTCGAAGTTGATTTGTTGCCATTGCAAAGAGCGAGATTTTTGACGGAAAAGCCAACTCACCCACCCTTGAAGGCAAAGGAATGGGAGAGGAAACCGGTTTGGTAATAAAAGTTACTCGAAAAGATTGTAAAGTTATAGTTACTGTCTTTGGGCGTGGCTTCTTGATGCATCTAAACTTGTCTGAGAGCTTATAAACATCTTTATGAGTACTTATTCTCATACAAGGACTGTTCAGATTGCGAATAGCTTAGCTTTGGATAAGCGCGCGTTCTAAAGGCTGGTTTTCACTAGCAACGGAGTCGGAGTCGTAATCAGAAGCGTAGAGCTTATGATCTAGTAAAAACAGCGTTCCGATTTCGCTTACGACTTACGTTTGTTCATATTGTAAATGGAATAATTATGAAACTTAAGAACACATTTTGAAAACTTGAGCATTGTGATTGGTTTATGATTGGGTGTCAGGTGATGTCGCCCCGAGTTTCGTAGCCTCAACTTAAGTTACTTCGCCCCAACATCCAGTTTGATAAATGTAGAGGATCGATTGACCTTGAACGATTTCTTACGGGTTAGGGTTAGGGTTAGGGTTAGGGTTAGGGTTAGGGTTAGGGTTAGGGTTAGGGTTAGGGTTAGGGTTAGGGTTAGGGTTAGGTTAGGGTTAGAGTTAGTTCCTCGGATGTTGGGGCGAGGTAACTTAAGTTGGGGCTACGTAACTCGGGGCGACAAGGCGATGGGGCGACATCAGCTACAACCGTTTATTCTACCGCTTCTGCTTCCGACTCCGACAATCTTGTTTTCACTAGATCATAAGCGGAACGCAAGCGACGGAGTCGTAAGCGGAGTCGGAAGAAAATGGAAACGTTCTGATTCTTCTGACTCCGATTCCGTCGCGCTTATGACTCCACTTACGACTCCGATTTTTGATTTTCACTACTAGGCCATAAGCGCTCTTGCGACTCCGCTTACGACTCCGACTCCGACTCCGTCGCTAGTGAAAACCAGCCTTAATCGGCTAATAGATCGTTTCCACTGCCACGCCATAAAAACCTCTCCAGGTCTCACATCTGTGTGATACATCGTTTCTGAGTTATTTGCCGACACGTGCTGGCCGTTCCGAAATTCAAAAGGGAACTGGGGCGAGTTTCAAATTTTGAAGTAATCGATAAATTGACACCATCACATGAAAGATAACATTGAGATTGGTCGTTTGACCATGTTTGATTCTTTTAGGTTGAACAGAGACTAAGTTATGGACCTTGAAACGTAGCTCAAAATCCATACAAACGTCTCTAATTTTGTGACGGCGTCTCCCAAAACCATGGTTTGGGGGGACGCAGCCTCAAAATTAGAGACTTGGGGTCCTTACCATTTACATGGAAAACCAGGAAATTCTGGTTGGAAAATCAAATGGTACATACCATTCCATTTGGAACGTTTCAGAAATTATGGGCGATCGGCTAAATCAATGCATTTTTCTGTTATTTTTGAGCTTTTCAAATGATACTGCAGCACTGAATATTTACATCTCAATGTTCAACCCGGATGGATCGTGTAAAATGGTAAGCGCCCTAGGTCTCTGTTCAACCTAAAAGAGTCAAACTTGGTCAAACGACCAATCTCAATGTTATCTTTCATGTGATGGTGTCAATTTATCGATTACTTCAAAATTTGAAACTCGCCCCAGTTCCCTTTGAATTTCGGAACGGCCAATAGAGATTAGGGCTGGTTCACACTTTGACATGAGCACATAAACATAAGCATAAACGTAAGCATAAGAAAAATATGTGTGAACCGGGGTTACACAAGCATAAGCAAAAGCATAGGCATAAGCACAAGGAATGGAAAAAGTTCCATACCTTGTGCTTATGCTTATGCTTTTATAACCCCGGTTCACACATATATTTTTCTTATGCTTATGTTTATGGTTATCTAGTGGAAAGCGACAAAAACATCTGGAGTTTACTTTGCGATCAAATCGCTTACTTTTCACTCGTGAGACAGTACATATGTGTACAAATAACACATCTCCTAAAATACTTGAAACGTTTAAACTAGGAGGACCATGACGAGGTTTGTTTCTTGGTGTCACGCAAGGTGACAATTCGGAAACTCAAAATTCTGTATTTTCAAAACGAAAGAGGTTACTAAACTGGTAACTTCTAAAAATATTTATTTCTAGGTCATCTTCAACGTCGTATAGATAAAAAGAAGACCCAGCGATTTGATGACGTCACTGTGAAAACCATACATAGGCCCGATCCATTTTCCCGTGGGTTGCAATGCGACGTCAGCGTGGCAGGCGTAAAAGGGGAGGGGTGGGGACAGGTGGGGAGCGAGAAAACGAGAGAAAAATGGCGGGGGACTGGGGAGGAGAAGGGAAAAAAGAACGCTTGCACGCAGAACCCCCATTTTCTGATTTATGCGTCCGCCGGAGGGGCGCAAAATTCTGATTGGCTAACTTTGAGGGTAGTCAAAACAAACTTGCTATCGCGAGCTTTTATTTATCGAGCCGATTTGAACTTGGTTGCAAATTGCGAATTTACCTTGAAGTCGGAACAAGAAGTGGCAGTTGGAGCTCCTCTAGAGGGGAGAGATGTTTTAGCTGTTTAATTTTAGCCAAAACAAAACTGATGATTACAAGGCCCTCGCTAAAAGTGACCACATATCAGCTATTGCTGACCACTTTAAAACCACTGGACACAACATCAAGTGGGACCATTTTGACATTTTAGCGTCGGCCAAAACCGATTATCATTGCAAAATTAAGGAAATCATATTTGTCCAAGAACTTAAGCAGGCTTTTAATGTAAACACCAGTAGTGAGAAGTTGTTGCTTTACATATATACTGTTAAGATAGTTTTTCTTAATCTCTTTTCCAGACCCCTATATTCAAAGTATATAAATAGTTTTCAAAAATTGCAACGGTCACTTTTGAAATTGTATGTTACCTGGCCTGCGAAACATCAAAGGACCATTTACACGACAGAGCAAAAATGGCACGGGCCCGACAAAAACTGGAACGGTTCCAACAGTTTTTACAAAGAAACAGTGAACTTTTATCCGTTCCGCGGCGGGCCCACAGGCTCCTATGGACCCGTCGCGGAACGGATAAAAGTTCACTGTTTCTTTGTAAAAACTGTTGGAACCGTTCCAGTTTTTGTCGGGCCCGGCCATTTTTGTTCTGTCGTGTAAACGCCCCTCAAGTCTATATGAAATGCGTTGGTTCTTTGGTTTACCATATTTATCTCCGCTGTTTGTGTTTTATTCTTAATTAAGTGGTTCATCCGATGAACGGTCACTAGTAAACCAAAACTCAGTTAAAGATTGGAATTAGAACTGAAACACTGCGTAAAAATTCCTTCACTAAAAACGTAACTAAAATCACGAAGGTCGAGACTTTTCCTATGGCTATAGAAAGAGCCGTTTGGTGTGGCTCTGAAGAGAGCCACTTCCGTACTATCCGAGGTCTCTTACGGCGGGAAATAAATCATTTATTTCACGCCTTGAGAGGCTGCCGCTAGCACGGAAGCGAGGTCTGTGTGTATGTAACCAGAGGCGCCTGTTTCTGATGTAACATAATTCGCGAGAATCTATTTGTTACCGAAACAACTGTTTATTAAAATTACTCAGGTATTACCATGGGAGGAAGTCTTTTTCACATATCACGAGATAAAGCCACACGGGGATACTATCTTGATAGTGGGATCATACTGGGGGAGGCAACATTCCCAATGGGTACCTTTAGAACAGTGTTACAGTGCAGTGCCGGTAAGAGTGGTACCTGTAATTCCAACAGTCGCAAAACTAGATTATAAATCGAAAGAAGCTCGTGTTTCCAATATTAGAATGTCTAGCAGAATCAGGCATGCAGAGGTTTCTGGAGAAATTAGAAAAACAATCACGCGATTACGATAAATGAAGTACTTACCAGAATTCACAAAATGGCAGACGAAAAGTAGCCTGCGTCGCAGACAGCGACAAGTCCGGCTGCACCGCAGGCAAACGTAAAGTGACTCCGTGTGTGGTTTTTTGTTTGCTATCCTTTCTTTTCCGTCAAATATCAGAACACGGGTTCGCATAAAATGCAGACAACAGATTGCAGACTGGGTATAAAATGCAGAAAGAGACGAAAATCGTTTTCGTAACGCTTTCGGCTCACAGCACGAATAACGCAACGTCATAACCACACAAAATACCCCGGAATGACCGATAAAATTTGAACTCTTTTTATTGAAAGCACAATGGATTTAAAACGGATTAATTTTTCTGTCCGTATTTCTTTTACAACTATACACCACTATGTACCTGGCTCGCGTTGCACGCGATTTTCCCGCCCTAATGTTTCGCGCAAAACCAAGGACTTGAGAAAAGTCTTACAGAACGAAACTCTTTTAGACTATCGTCAAAGATACAGACTCTTGAAAAGAATTCTTCTCAGAGTTGATCGTAGTGTTGAATAGGCTATAAAACGATGCGATTATGGAACCAATAACTATATTGAATAAACCATTTACTTTTTGCATCAGAAAATAGTTACCACAAGGGCATTCACTGACGACAGCCTGAAAGAGTTCGGTAACAATGTATCGAGAACTTTCTACAACATTCAGATTTCAAGGAAATTTTGCAAACTTGAATTTCAGCAGAAAACCAACCCTAAACCTCTTACAATGTCCCAGGAAATGTCATTAACTCGAGAGAAAAAAGATTATCCTTTAAATCTATTATTTTTAACCGGCGGGTGACAACTCTCCTCCCGGAAATTTACAACATCCTCGCGATTGTTTAGTCCAATACAAGTTTTGTTTGATCTCCCGTTTCTGTTTTGAAATGTCCCAAAACTCCGTCATATTTCCCGGAAAAACTCCCGAGTCTCCCGATTGCAGGCAAACTTCAGTTGTCACCCGCCGTTTATTAAAACTGCACGTCCGTCATATTGTTACATGAAGCAACTACAAGATCTCGAGAATGCCATTTGGTTGGTGTTTTTTGCATTGCACAGAACTTCATGCAACCGAGAAAAACTGCAAAATCATTGAAAAAGAAAGAAAAAGGTGAAGGGAACAAATCCAGCAATTGCGGAACTTCCCGATAGTCAAGTTTAAAGCCACTATATTTTTATTCCGGGGAAAGCACACCTCCCCTCTCCTTCTTACCTAGCTTCAGATCAGACTGACAGGATTGAAAATCCAAAGGGACTTGATGGTATTTTAACATAAATAGTTCTGTAAAAACGACTTCAAAAGAGACTACAAGGACTTCTACTGAGCTGAACTACCATTTTCATGTGACTGTAGCGTGACAAAACTTCGACATCAGGCTACTACAGCAGTGCGGCTTGGATGTAACCACCTGTGAACATCGCGCTCGAGACTTGGGGGACTGGAAACTACGCAAACGGAGTTCCCTGTGGTTCCAGCTCTCTTCACATTCCACGCTCTGACAGGGCCAGTCACACTTAGAAAGTTTATCGTGTTGAAGTTTACAATGCGGACATGAATCGCTACTGGTTATTTCTCTACCGTTATTTAAAGATCTATGTGAAGTGACACGTTTGGAGTTATCTACGTGAGATTCAGTTTTAATGTGATCGCTTTCTTCAGAATCGCCAAACCTCTTGCTTCCTCTTAACCTCGGTGATTTGGAGGAAGTGATGTCTTTTCCACTCGGAGATTCCCGCCTCAAGAAGTCCGTTAATCGAGCTTGCTTGTTCCTGGTGTTATCATCCATTGCTGCTGCACTTTTAGATCGTTTCCGTTTACTTGCCAGCTTTGTAGCGTTCTTCTCCGCCTTTTCGACTATATTTTCCGGTCTGATTGGGTCATTCTCTTTTCGACTCTCCTTTTCATCCACTTCCGGTTTTTCTGAATTCTGATCTCCACGTTCCATATCTTCTGCATCTAATCTCTTGGCACACCGAGGTGTTCGAGAGCGAGTTTCGCGTGGCATAGTATAAGAACTCGCTACATCATCCTCGGAAGTTGAAGCTCCTTCTTTATCACTTTGCTCGTTGGCTTTTGTCGAGAAGTTTGGAAATGACAAATGTCGACGTCTTCGTGGTATCCCAGAGGAAGAGTTCTCTAGACCGATGTAGTCCTGGGCAGTCTCTCCTATTTCAGTTATTGTATTACGCAGCATTCGCTTCGGAGTTGTCACGCTTGACTCGTACGAGCTCTGAGACTTGACCCGAGTTCGTTTTCTACTAATTACATCACATTCTCTACGTTCTGTACTCACTGAATTTGTACTACATCCAGCTGACGAATCTGCTGGGTGGCCTGTAGAGCACGTTTCACTAACAGCATGGCTGCTACTCCTAGTTCTTTTGGCTAATGATGACTCTAAAACCTCCTCTTGGTCACCAGTCTCCTGGTTTTTGCTCTCGTCCAGAGCCCCGCCCCAGCTCCTCTGGGTATTAGGGTCAGCTTCTTCTTCCCACCTCTGCTCAGCGTTGGAGCAGTCACTAGCGCTACTGGTAGTGCTGGAGGACTCCACTGTACTAGTGACCCTTGAAGACAGGGAATCCGATAGGGCATCCCAGCTGTCTCCTGCACTCGGCAAGCTCCCATCGCCGCTAAAGTTATCCTTACATACGTCAAGCACCCACTGAACTGCCTTGTCATCCAGCTCACATGCCTCATCTGTCATGACGTCAAGCTCTTTCCAGAACACTTCCTCCCGTGCGCGGTACAGCTCTCTCCGCATCTTCTCTCGCTTGGTCACCATGTAGCACAGGTTTCGTAACTAGGGGATATTACACAAGGGTTAGCTTACGTGACACTGACAACAGTTCATAACCACAGAAAGAATATGCCCCGTGTGTAACTTGAACAGATTTACCAGCCTCGTTACCGCAAAAACAAGTAATGGTGCTCATTGTGAAAAGAGGACAAAATTCCAAAATAACAGTGCACAGGCCACCTCACTTGCAATCTTAACCTCTAAAAGACTTGCAGTGCATGCTGAAACAGCAAAGTCACACCAGAAGTGTCTCAGTGACAAGTTAAAGTTAAAGTAAAATCAGCTGAGATAGGAACTGCGCCTCACCTTTTCCAGATTGCAGCGTAGTTTAACAATTCGTTCCAGCTGCGCCTGAAGATTGCGAGAGGAATCCGCTGAGCCCTGTAAGCACAACACAAAAGTGACAGTTGTCATATAGTGCTTCGCTTTCAGTAGGATAAAAAGTTGAACCCTGTTTTCTTTTCATCAATTTTTTTGGAGTAACAGGACACCCCGTTAGTTTACAACACTGCGTTCTAAGAAAAATAGTAGAATCGCAAAAGATCTAAACCTCTTTAGGGTGTCCAGTATTTAACGTTTACGCGAAAACTAAGATTGCCTTGACCCCCAAAGGTTTTAATTTCCGGATGTGCTGGTATACTACGCAAATGATTCTGCTTTATTATTTCACTTACCTGTTTCCCTGATAGTTTTTCCTGTTGCTGAAGAGTGGGCGGCAGAAGAGGAACATCATCTTGCACCTTGCAAAATGAAAATAAATCGAAAGTTTTTAAGAGGTTATATGTACTATTTTAAGCTGAAGTCACCTTTGGGCTTTTGTATCAAGAGAAATTTCCCAAAGTAACTGCTGTAGGAGGATCTTTGTTTACATGTTTCACTTCCTTAGTATAAACCACAAAATAAGCTTCAGGTAAATGTACACAACAATGGAAAGCTTTCACGAAACTTAATAATCACCAGAAATTTGAGCATGAGAGCTTGAATGGGTTTTGAAAAATGGACCATAAAAATGTCATTACAAAGAATGTATGAATTACTGCGAATAGACCAGAATGTGATGTGCATGGCATCTTTACTATTTCCTGGTAACTTAGAACAGGCGGCATGAAAGAAAGTCAACTGCATGTGACTGCCAAAATGATGGCTGAAATCATTTTGAAGTTAAAGGGTGCCCTGTTGTGAAATGGTAGCGACCTTGTTTGAGACCATGGCTGATGAACCAACTTAGAATACAACCAACAATCTCAAGCCCTGATCTCTGGCAGCCCACAGATCTGGCTAACCAAGAGGCAGTTTAACCCTTTAAAGAGCACCTAACCCCAAAGTATTTTTTTTGCTTAAATATATCTTTGCACATGTTCGAAACACATTGAACCATTTTGTGCCTTTTTAAACCAAATCTTGACTATTTATAGGCCATAAAAGTTAAGAGTCATCTGCCCAGCAACCGAACTAGTAAATGGCATGGGTCTATTCCTTACATGACGTCACAAACTGTTTTGTGTGCATTTTTACAAAGACTTAATGCAATGCAAATAAGTAATGTGACCTCAAGTAAGGAATAGACCCATGCCCCTTTTAGCTTGGTCGTGGGACAGATAATGGCCAGATTTCGTGACTTTTACTTTTTGGTTGAAATAGGTGCAAAACAACACACTATGTTTCAAACAGTTGCAAAGATTTATTTAAGTAAAAAAATATATTATGGGGTTAGGTGCACTTTAACCCCTAATATGAGCATGAAAATTCTCCACACTGTACTCCATACATTTTCTATGGTAATGATGAGGAGAATTTGTTAAACTTTCCAGAACTTTGTTACTTGTTGGTCACTTCCTTTTTTCTCAGATTCTTTATGTTTGATTGAGCAGCGTTACTATAAGCAGAAATCAAACATTGATCACTTCCGTGGGGTTAATGGTTAAAGATCAAATGGTACCTTTCTCTTAAGTGTCCAGTATTTGTGTATTCTGGTGGCCAGCTCCTTGGGCAGGTTTAAATCTTTTGCTATGTCAGCAGCATCTACAAACTTGTAGAATTCATCCTCCATCTGCTTTAATCTACAGAGTGATGTTAAACAGAATTAGCTTCATCCACTGTCAGTGAAATGTTGCGATTACAACACAGTGAAAAATGAAATACACAGGCAAACAAAATGGACTTGAAATAAAATTACGACACATAGCTAAGGTAATGTTGAGCGCAAGTTAGAGGCACTGCACACAACTGCCTCTCTTGTGGGAGTACAAAACTTTTCAAGTTGACATACTCGTCAGTGTACAGTATACCTCTTTTGTCGCAAATTCTCTGCATCCTCAGATGAGTTTGTTTTTTCAATACTCTCATCTTTATGTTTCTTGCTGGGGGATTTGCTCTTGTGACTGTGTTTTGTGCAATAACTCTGAAAATAAACGTGGACAAAACGTTTACATTTACATATGAAATAAATAATACCTCTTTGAAACTTGGTAGCAACAAGAGGTTCACAGTCAACAGGGGGAAAGCTTTCTTGGGTGACCCAGAACCCACTGTTACCTGGAACACTAAATCCTGCCATTTACAAGCACTTGTAATTTACCTAAGTGAGACCTCTCAATATTGGTACGAATTTATTTACTGAAAAGATACAATGTATAATTTGGTAAGCAAACTGAGTTACACTCCTTACAATGTGTTTAACACCATCTGCTGCTGAATCATCCAACACAGTTCTCATCTCCAAACCCTGTTTGAACCCACAAGTCACATGGAAAGCTGTTACACAACTTTTAACCTGCAAAATGCAAAAAAGAAAAGGAAATAAGGTTAATGTCAAGAAAAAAATATATAGCAAGGTTATGCCTACAATATACACAAAGCTCTGCTAAGGAAATAGGTATAGATGTAGCAATGATAAGTGGTTCTTAAAACATGATAGAACGCTACCCCCCTCCCTACTGAAGCTTGCCCTGCACAAGTGAAATTCCTGGCCCTTGGTCCCCCACCTTTTTATTATTTCATATTGGTACTTGATACTCCAAACCTGCAAAATGGAAGAGATATCATCCCACCTATAACAGTTTGTAAGTTTCTTAGTAAAACAAAAAACTTACTGTGCACTGAATACAGGCTCCAACCTTCTCCCGGCATAAAGAGCAACAAAGGTTCCATCTGCTGGCCTGTTAATACACAGCAAAAGCAGTTCATAACAAGAGCACTTAAGTCTCGTACTGTCCTTGTTAACACTGCTTTTCAAGTAAAACAGAATACTGCTTGCATCCTTCAAGAATTTTTTTTATTGTCACTCAAGAACAATGACACACATTAACATCTTTAATGTCATTGGAATGCTTTGGATAAAGATCCTTTTCAAAGGAAGGTTATCAAGTAAAACTCCACTAAACTATCCACAAAAGAACAGTACCTCTATAAATGTAAATATAAACTTACAGGAATGTTTTCAATCCGGGTGATTGGTTCCATTTTTGAAACATTCCCAAACCCAACTTCGGGAATCCACAGAGCACAGCTGACATGAACCCAGCCCTTCCCATTCCTGAAGAAAAAAGGACAACAAGATGTTTGGATTTGATACCAACATTCGTAAGGGAATGTACAGTAAAGTGTGTGTGAGCAAGACAATAATATTGTCTTTGGTTTGGTCTGATTATCAATTACTGAAAATGGAAGAAATTTTCTTCAGCAATGATGAAACGAAACCAAAGTAAACACAGCACTCTAATCTTGCACCACAACATGTTAAAGTGTGTGATTTCTGTCTTTACACTACAAACACCTACTTTGTTTTCTTCATAGCTCCTCCAGAATGATTGCACAGAATACAATGGCAGGCCTTGATTCCTTTACGACAGGGATGACAAAGCCAGCTACCAGCTGGAATATTCTGGATCCCATAACAGGCTTGATGAACACAGATATCACAGGAGTCACAGAACACCATCTCATTCAATTCTTCACTGTCAGGCTGTGAACAGGTTCAAAATGAACTGAGTTTAGATAAATTGGACAAAATGCAATAACTTGCACTAAACAATAAAAATGCAGTGAACTGATGCTACACACTTTAGGACAGAAAGAGCCAAGGATAATTCTATCGGATACTGTCAGTACAAGAAGAGGAAATTGCCACAGAAGACAGCTGACAGAAATATGCAATAATGCTGTCCAAAATTTCTTCCCTATAGCTGGCAACACACTGGGCGATTTTATACGCTGATCACAGCAATTTTGAGAATTTCACCATTGATGTCAGCACACTTGGTGACGCCTATTGTGGCAATTTACCACTTCAATTTTGTTCCCAGGCTCCAAGCATTGTTGCTGTCCGCCATTTTGAAAAGTCACGTGATGAAAATCGCCCAGATACCCGCAATTTTATATGCCAATTGCGGCGATTAGCGTATGAAATAGCCCAGTGTGTCCCCCTTAACAGTTAAAATCTTTGGCCAAAAAAGCCACCAAATATAATATAAATTATAATTGTTTCTCTCTAACAATTTACTACTTGTTCAAACATAAGGTTAAGAGAAGAAACCTAAAGTAAATGATCACCAGTAATATAATAAAACAAATTCTCCAAACTGGTAACAAGCATGGTAATGGCTGAAATCTCTGAGCATGATTGGTCAATCAGCATTATCATTCGATGGATATTTCCCCTCCTTTTCATTGACTGAGAGCCCACCATGTGACCTGCAAATAACTGCCTACAAATAATGATCTGCTCATGCATAATATCGTCTAAATGCATTTTTGCTGCAAATAATATTCTGCTCATGCGCAATTGTAACCACGCTAGAATAAATATTATTTAACTGAGAAGGAAACCAATTGATTTCTGCCAGCAGCACACGCTTACCGCTTCCCAAAAAAAGGTATCAAAACAAACTTGGTGATTGAATGATAAAACAATTATTGAACTCGGTTATCGCAAAATATCGTGATTTGCCAGTGTCTCGCAGATCAATTATTTGCCTCAGCCTTCGGCTTCGGCAAATAACTGTTCTGCTCGCCACTGACAAATCACGATATTTAGCTCAACCTCGTCCAACAATTGTTAATTATGTGTTACTTTAACGAGGTGACATTTGAGATTTTTAGCCATTCTTGATGAATATTTAATGAACACTTCAAACAACCACACATTCCTCCATTTAACATAAATTGCTTTGTGAACACCACTTACAGACTGGCAGATATCACAACACACATCTTCATCATATTCTATGCTCAAGCCCTCTTGAGTGGCTATCGCATGTCCCATATTGTCATAGCACTAGAAAGAACATAGCAATATATAACTGAGTATACTTATTCACTGATATAGTTTCTCACAAGCACAAGAAGCACAATAAAGTACTTGTGTTAAAGATCTCTATTCACAGTAATATAATGTAATGCAACTAGAGCATGTGCAAAGCAATGATCTGCGCACAAAATGTCGATTGGCTATCGCACGGAAGTCGTGCATATTACATGTAGGTACATAAACAAATGAAGAGTCTGAGAGAGCAGACAATAAAAATTAATGAATCAAAGGAATCATTGTATTACTTTGCCTAAGGAAGATTAAATGTAAAGGAAATACTGTGCATGCTAATTCAAGAATAATACCTTGTTCTCAATGTAAGCTACAGCCTTCTCCAGCACAGCCTCTTCCAGTTCCATCAAACCTTTATTATGCCGTGACTTGTTCAAGGCAGTTAGCCATTCTACATCCATTCTGCTAAGGTCATAAGGGCATCTTGAGCCTGGGGGTCGTCCTCTTATTTTACTTGGGGTAACAAGCAGTTTGTTCTGCCTGAGAAAAGATAACTCAAGCTGTTAGTATAAGTAATGACATGATTTTGAGTGCAATACGTGAAGTCGGAGTTTCAAAAAACATGTGCGCGTTGGGATAAAAACAAGCATATAATTTTCTTCTTTTTTCATGCAAAATACTTGCACGAATTTGCATTAAAAAACCTTTGTAGTTTTCAGATATGCTTGATTTTAACCCGACGTGCGCCAAGTGTTTTTTTGCAACTTCGACTTCTTGTATTTAATCCAGTAATAATAATAATAATAATAATAATGATGATGATGATAATACATATATTCTTATATGGTACATAATTATTACCTCTTAATAATTATACATGAAAGATTCATATGGGGGAAGTGAAGATCTTATTGCACATAGGAAGTAAGCATTTGATGGGTATTCGACTCTTCATTTACTGGTTGAATGATCGAGTTCAGTACAAAATACTTCATCAAATTGGTTCATTTTAACCATTTGAAAGAATGTTTCCAATAAGATTTATAAAAAAATTGTAGTGGTGTAACACTTTTTGCACTGATGTTACACTTAAACTGCACTGCTCTTAGCAAATCAGAATTGAGTATTTTTTTTTAATTATACAATTAAATTTACTGGTCAGTGAAAGAGCACAATAAATTGATTACTAAATTGGCAACACCAGCTGAATTTACACAAAGTAAATAGTAGACACCTACAGCTTAAAATTTGCAGCTCTCTTGTATAATGGCTCTACTGGCCTAAAAAGAAAGAAAAAACACTGTCACAAAAACGATTCATAAAGGAAAATACCTTAGGTAACTTCAATTTACCCCAAAGAGAAGTCAATGCAAACTACTGATATTATGGGGGTGGTAGCTATAATCAGGGTTCTCCCTAAATTTTGGAGTAGAAGGAGAATAAAATGGAGTAGCCGGCAGAGGAATTTATTAAGGCGCGCAAGTGCCTTCCATGCTGCCGCTTTTCCGCCATTTTACACGTGTTGGAATACAGAGTATGTTGTCTTATATGGAGTGTGTTTCGTCGGTAACCGCTGCCTCGCAATCTGAGCCTGTTTCGTTTGCTTAACGTTCAATCTATGTCTGCAAGCAGATGCAAGCGTGGCGCGATTCTCGACGAAACTTTAAAGTTTTATTCAGTCAAAAACAATAGTTGGACACATGGCTCTTCTTTAAGGAAAACTTTATTTATTTCCGAATGTATTTACCCAAGGGAAAGTAGGCGTCGCAAATGGAAAAGTTGCCGTTGGATGTAAAACAAAGTATTTATTTTATTTTTTTATTTGGATCTGAGTAGCCGGCGCGCCCAGGACAACTAGCCGGCGATTTTTGCCGGTCGCCGGGGCTTACGGAGATCTCTGTATAATACTAAAATTACCTTCAATTTTGACATCAAGAATAACATTAAATTATGGTAAAGATCCATCTAGACAGGATTTTACAACCAGCTTGCTAAACATTATTATTCTCATGGTGGTAAAACTGACTAGGTAGAGCAAGGCAACTCGTACCCTTGCTATTCAAACCAATCCTGATTTTAATAAAGGGGGTAGTTTCTAAAGAAACTGTGGTGCTGCATCTGTGGGAGAGTTTCACACAAAAATTTGGTTTTATCAACAAGGTTGATAATGTAAATTGACCACCATGAAGGGATTCTAAAAGCTGACGTTTTGAGCGTTAGCCCTTCATCAGAACGAGTAGAGGAATAATGGGTTGTGTGTGGTTTATGTGGAGGAGATGGAGCTAAACTATTGGTCATAACATGGCCACATGAAAAACAGGAATACAAAAATTGAAAGGAAAGCCTTTGTTAATACCATGGGGATTAAGGGTGCCAATTTGGAAGACGAATTTTTGTTCTAGAGTCCTGTGGCTTTTCATGGTACCTTGATGTAAGGAAAGGCCTAAATAGGAAACAAAGACTGTTTTGATTTGATTGCGTCACTGGTAAGAAGTGGCAAAACGTGTCTTACACCATCTATATACCTCAGTGCTGCTAGCCAATTACCAGTAAACCTTGCTCTTAGTAACAAAAGTGTTTGAGCTGGAAATACTGCTCACAAGTGCAGACTTTACGGTAAATTAATGGTATTTTGAAACGAAAAGGCTTACCTGAATGAAGGCTGGAAAACACCCTCTGGATTTACAGGCACCTAGCAATTAAACAAGTACAATTAATTATATGTCAAAGCCAAGGTTAGGATTTTTTCTGAATTACAATGTTTACATGTATGTGGTAAGTAAATGTAAAACAGAAACATAGCATGCACAACACATCACCCTCTACCTTAGATTTACAAGTATAATGAAAATCCTGGGACACCTGCTGTCCTATGAAGGCTACATTTGAAAACAATTCAACCAAAATAAATGAAGTTTGCCATCCTTCTGATAAAAAAAGAAGGTCATTTAGGGAGGCTGGTGGATTATGGGGATTTCTTAAGTGCATCCTTTCACATGCAAGATTCAAACTGCTTCAGGTCAGTCACTGAATGGGGAATCATACTGGCAACAAAACCAGCTGAGGCCTACATGTATTTAAGCCATTACCTGAACTCCTCTCTCCCACTCTTGCCTCCATGGATCAGCTATAGTCATATAGTTTTCTGGACTCAAATTCTGATGGTCAGGCAGTTTCATGGCACTTATCAAGTCTGTACGGAATATCTGTCAACAACAGCAGCAAACTGTAGGCTCCTCTTCACTAACAAAAACTTGTCTTCTTTAATTAACTTTGCATAAGGATCAAAGGTCTTTTAGTCACTGTCAGGTGACAGACAACATTATTGTCTGTCACCTGACGGACAAGGTAATGCAATCTGTTTTTGTGCACCTGAGAATAATTATTATTTTTCATTAGCTACCATGTGTAGTGTAATGCATAGAAACTATCCACAGATGTTTTTGGCCACAGATGTAAAATGAATACCAAGTTAATAAGTTCCTTCCTTTCACCCTAGATAGAATTACATCAATAGATGAATTCTCGCCATCTGACTGGCTATCAAGGCAAGGTATTCAGAGTGGAATAAGACTTGAAAACGAGGCAAACCGATATATGATAACAGCACTCAGCACATTCTGTTAAGTGATTTTCACTGTAACAATATCATTTAAAGCCTAAGTAAAAGTTCAGGTTCAAATAAAGTTTTGTGCCCTCGGCTTGGTTCCCATTCTCTAGCTCTTGAAAGTCATGACAATTGATTTGAAGTGGCTTTTTGAGTGCTCATTGAATGCTGCAACATTCACCCAAAGTAAATTTGGCTTTCTTGTTTTTTTTTTAAAGTAAGAAGCTATGTGATTCAAGAAAAATTAATTTTTGTGTTCTGTATAAACTGACCTAATTATTCAGATCTTGTATTTTTTCAGTTATTTTAATTGTTGATTTATCTTTAATTTGTATTGTATGTTAAGATCTGTATAATTAAAGTTGAGTAAATTAAAAAATTGAAATTGAAAAACTGATATCACACAAATCGCAAAATTTAATGTGGAATTCCCTCATCAGGTGATAAATTTTCCTATAAAATTCATAACTCACCTCAGCAGGCTTACGACCATCAAGAGAAAAGCTAGCAGGAGAGGGAGGACGTGATGACCCTATAGTTTAATAATACAAATACACTGAGTTTTCAAAATTTACTATAACATAAACGACACATAATAAGGAAAAAACACTTCAGACAAACAAATTTGATTTGAAATAAGCCAAATCAATCAAATTAACTTTTTTTCATGAGGGTAACACTTAACAGTCAATATGACTGACAAACTCATGATCCTTGAATTCCAGATTGAATATTGATTTTTGAGGTGACGGGGAAACCTGAAGAACTCAGAGAAAATTCTCTTGAAACAAGACCAAGAACCAACTAATAACACTTGATTAACCCATTGAATACTATGAGCAGTCTCCTCAAGGAAGAACGTGTACCAATGGTTAATCTTCTCCCTTGATTTGCTGTGGTTGGTCAAGAAAGTGTTTCATCTTTGGCAAGACTAATTATTACAAAGAAGAGCATAACAAACCCAATGTGATTTTATTATTAACAGTACTTGATTTTGAAAACTGCTCTTTTTTAGTTCTTTTTTTTATATAATTTGTCTTTTACAGTCTGTATAAATACGAATGGTGAAACGTTTACTGATATGCCCATGCCTGTCAAAATGCCAGAACATGTTTCAGTTGCAATCATGGTTTGGTAATGCTTTTATCACTGGAGCACATTTAACCATGTTTCATTTCCAGGGCTGATACTTGCTGACACAGTATTCTTATCTTACCTCTGATCTCATCAGCAATACTAGAATTCAAGAACCTACAGCAAAAATTTAAAAAAAACCACATTAAAAGTCTACTTAACATGTCAGAACATATACCTCAATTCAAAGAAGAATCAGAACTTTGGTATTATTATTGCCACATAATGACATGCCATGCATGATTTCTCTAAATTTGGATACAATAATTTTAATTTTTTATATTACCCTTTTAGCTCCACTTGCTTGGCTTTCTTGTTTGATTTTTTCTCCAAATCCAATTCATCTTCTTCTGAAAACGCAAACCATTACATACAACAATGAACTTGCTTTCACTGTGCTGTGACCCTAATGCACTAGTCATTTGTTTCCCCCACCCCCCCACCCCCGCGACATAGCGGGGGAATTTGCAAACAAGCGACGCTAATTTATGGTAATTCCACCACCCACCAGGGCAGAATATCGAAAAGCTTAGCATAGTCCTCAGCTCTGTCCTCGAGGCCAGCCTTTGAAAAAAAAACCTTCCATCTAGAATGATGAAAGTGAAATCACTTATTAAACGGAATACGCGCAACAACAAAGCCTAAATATAGTGTCTGGATAAAAGGTCAAAGTGTTTTCTTTCAATTGCCATCATACATATCAATGGATGCATTCATTTACATAAGAATTGACAAGGATTGTCTACACTTACTTCGTCACGCTTTCCGCTCTGTTCGCCATGTTGGATCACTGCTTCTAAGGAATGCATCCAGAATCCTTTGCACGCAGTCTCCTCGTGAGCGCTTCCCCGTCATTTACCCCGGGGTTCCCCGGGGAAATTTAAGGTCGAGCAAATTTGAGGTAAAGTCCCTGGGGGTCTGGGCATAAAATCATCGCAAACCTCCAGTAATTCCACCGCTACTGCCCGACAAAGTCCCCGCATGTCGCGGGGGTGGGGGGGCGGGGGAAACAAATGACTAGTGCATAATGACACTAGCTGAAACAATTCCAATATCTGGCTACCAGTACAGTATTTAAATTCTCGACATAACAGTCAAAACATAACCAACGGAGAAAAGGTCGCGTCACACAATAAAAGAAAAATACATGTATATAAAAGGACCACTAAAAGAAACTAACTTGACATTTAATGCACTTGCAGCTCATAAGGGATATACAGCAACCAAACAAGTTGAAAGCCGATACAAGCTAAGAATGTTGTGAAATCCTTCATTCAAGTAACGCAATCAAACAGTTTGAAACTAATTTATGTTAATGTAAACGCAAACTTTCATAAGGCGTACAATGGAATGATTTCATTTCACTTGTTATGACAGCCAGAAATAACCTTTATCGATCCAAAAAATCGGTTAAAGAGAGCCGTGTGATCAAGTTCATTTTGAATAAATTGGTTGTCTCCAAGAAATTACGCAGGTAAGTTTATGTGGAGACACACGACAAAAAAATCCCACAATAAACAACAATGTACAATATTCAAAGAACTCGACGACTAACCTGCGAAGGAAAGAAAGCCTTAAAAGACTGATTTACTTCACTGTACAGTTCGACGGAGGCAAGTTAGGTAAAAACTAAATCTCATAAATTATACATTTCGTTCGGACTTAAAATCACATGGTTTGAAACCCGACAACAAACAATGCCAAATCATGCAAAGCCGTTCGCCATGTTCATACAGCGTGGAATTGGGGTCGACGAGCCACATATTTTGCATCCAGAAATCGAAGGCAAATGAGTTGCACTTTCGACTAAAAAAAATTCCTTCTGTGCTGGAAAAGCGATTCGCAAAACAACAAGGCCGCGATGAATAGATTTGCCTCACGGTGTTTCAGTCACGAATAATTCAAGGCCCGAAAGCTCTCGTTGTGAACAGAGCTATTGTATGTTATCTGTGTCTTCAACGATGCAAAAACTGCTCTGAGTATCGAAGAAACAATCCAGGTTTAAGTCTCAGACAATCTGAGTATAATCAAGGTGAAGAAAGAGCACAAATCGTTCAATATCACGCCTTACAGGCGAGCGGAAAAGATTCGTTCTTTGCATAAATTACAAAACAAACGCTCCACACCGAAAATGGAGGCGAGGCCTTACCGTCGAAATATTCGCCGCTTCTCCTGTCCTTTTTCGCCGTTGAGCCCATTCCAAATCCAACAATCGTATAGCCTAGGTATCGAGCGTCTTCTTGAAATTAGATTTTCAACCATTCCACTGCATTTCCCTGGGTAAAAACCGTAATATTTTCAGCTAACTAAACGGTTCCCGCCACAAGCAGACGTCATTTTGGTTGGAGTCACTCAACCGTAGCCAAATGACGTCACCATATTTGGACAGAAGGACAGTCCCGTCCCCAGTACCTTCTCTCTTCCCGGCCAACACTGAAACGAGGATGATAATAGGTCATGATCGTGTGCAAATTATCTCTCGTGGGACAAAATTACGTACACGTAGGCAAATCACCACTGGCGTAAATAGCGCCTTAGAACGCTGTAATCTTTCATCACCTAATATTCTTTTCGCGAGGTTGCCCAGGACCTTTTTGTGGAATAAAGGCTTGACAGGAGACCTTGATGGGCTCCTGGGCTTGATCAACCCGAAGGCCATCCTAACTTGATTAGAAATAAAACACAAACAGCGGTGATAAACATACAGTAAATCAACGCATTTTATCAATCAAATCAATCAATCAAAATCTTTGAAAATTTAACAAAGTAAAAATTCATCAGGGGATTACAATATAAAATGCAACTACACAATAATTCCTAATAACAA
Organism: Galaxea fascicularis; assembly: GCA_948470475.1. NCBI lineage: Eukaryota > Metazoa > Cnidaria > Anthozoa > Scleractinia > Euphylliidae > Galaxea > Galaxea fascicularis. The sequence continues at coordinate 26,331,900 of OX419341.1, read as the reverse complement.
TAAATACACACCTAAAAAGTCTCTTCCGTAAAAATAGTACTCTAAACTATAGCTAGACCTGTTTCCCATGAATGCCGTGTATATAACTTAATTAACTAAAATTAAGGTTTAACAATTGCTTAAAAAGATCAAGAGATTTCACTTGTCTTAGATAACAGGGTAGACTGTTCCAGAGAGTTGCACCTCTATAGCTAAAGCTCCTTTTAGGTGGTTGGTTCTGGGTATAGGGACATTTAATTTGTTTGTAGAGTCCCTTATATCCTGACGTACTCCGCTCAGTAAACATAGAGAATAAGGATTCATGACTGAACCAGATCATAAAGAGCTTTGAACACCATTAAAGCTAGCTATTGACGCTGGGCATTCAGGTCTTTCCATCCAAGTCGTTGTAACAGGTACCCAGCGTCAGAATAATGCGAGGAGCACAATTCTGAAGCTTTTGTAATTTTTCGGAGAACGTTTTGCCGCAATTCCCCCAGACGATACTGCAGTAATGTGGGGTTGTACCAAGGCATTATAGATGTAATGTGGTATATCTGTTGCTACTAAAAGTCTAATGCGCTTTATGGCACCAATGCCGGAGAATTGACGTTTCGTATGCAAGGCAAGATACATTTTCGACACTAACCGTTACAATTTTTTTAAAAACTGATTATACATTTATAATGCATGAGGGGTCAATGTGTTGGTTTACCCTGTTCCTCACAGCTGCTTGTGATTTTTTATTGATCTCGTTAACCACATCAGAGTAACGAAAATATATATATCGAAATTCACTAATTTTTGCACAAAATAATGCAAAGTCTACACTGAAATTATCCGTATAACTTTAGGTCTCAAAATAGCGAATATCGCGGTCAGTTTTGCTGACAGTACTCTGCTCACCCCATGCAGTCAAAACCGGAAATCTATGAAGCAATCGCATACTGTGAATAAGTTCTTTTACTGTCTGAAAAGGAATTCCGGCAGGAAACCCGTCCAAGTATGTTTTTGTGTTGATCAAGTAGTTAGCCCTTGTTACTCTCGGAGTTACTCCATGTATTTAAAACTGATGACGTGTAAAATTTTAAGCGATGAATTTTTAAAAGTTATTTTTGAGTCGAAAATCGAATGAAGGACCAATCACCGAAGCGAATCGCCCAACACATAAAAGTTTTTAAGGATGTGGACAACGCCGTTGCCGCCTCGATTACAGAAAAAAGCCCCAAGAGCGCCATAATTTTCTCTCCAGGATCTTTCAGAATAGTAGTCCAAGCAAAGGCGCTGTTTTGGTTGTTTTTGGCATCGTGACGGTTCTGGTGAAATGTCTGAAGTGAGCTTATTAGCAAGATAAACATCCTGTTCAGATATCCAGGTGCAATCACAATCCACAGAGGATTTTTATTTATACAGGAAATTCAAGTCATCCTTGACACTTTGCGCTTGTCATCTCACCAAAACCAGGCGCGTAATGATCAGAGAAATGCGGATACGTGAAGAGATCATATCTTTTAGCCGTCACATGGCTTATTTGCTCCGTTTGGGCAGGTTTTGGTCTGTGGATAAGACTCCAAAAATAAAGTTGACGACTTTTCCTTCCCTTCGCAAGTGAGGAAACCACAGACTGATTTTTAGAATACACAGGTTAATCGTTTTACTTTTTCTAGAAGAGAAAACAGTCATTATCTGGGCACCTACGCACCCACCCCTCCCCTAATATTCAACATTGTTATAATTTGAAGGGTTAGGGGAGGGGTCGGAGGACAGTTTTCTTCCAGTTTGTAATGCTCGATCGTCCCACCGAGTGTATTAATTGCTCCTGAGCTACCCTGGCTCCAGTGGCACGTTGAAAAGATAAATATCCCTGAAAAACCCTCCTTCAAACCAGAGGAACAACCTCTGGCACCCAGGGTAGCTCCTGGGCATTAGACGGACTTTTTGATATGACACTTGGTGCAGCGCAGAGTGACCTTCCGTCATCCTCAGCGGGAGCGTCAGCATGCTCTGTTTTTCAGCTGACTGAGGTAACGCGAAGCGCTATCTACACCATGAAGTGTTATGTGGCATTTACTCACTTGTTTTTTGTATGGCTAGCTTCTAGTAAGCTTCCCAAGGAAATTCTCATAATGTCATCAGACATTAATACGAGCTTGCGTCACCTTTGCAATTTTGTGCAGTGGCAAATAAAAAAGATGTTGACATTCTGACGCACGAGCTCCGGAAATTTTTATCGAATTTCGTTTGCGTTATCGGTCTTAGCAGTGATCATGACGCACGAAATCGGTGTCGTTGTTTGTCTAATGAAGGTTTAAGTACGCTTATACAAATAAACAAACGGTCTATGGCCAAAATGTTCCCTGATAGAAATTGGAAAAGCAGTTATAAAAAACTTTAAATAGACAAAGGACTTTCTTCAAGCCCGGAGCTAGAGTCGAATCTCAGTGCAAGTCTTTGTTCCGATGACTGTTGTTTTATTGGAACGAAGTTTTTGTAACATGCGCCGGGCCGAAGTAAACGGCGTTAGTTAGGTTTGTTATCGCATTTAGCACTGTTTAGAGAATAGATTATAATCAGTCATCAGATTGGCTTGATCCTTCAGTGTGTGGGCATGGACTTTTCCACTTGCCCCCCAAAATTGATGACTAATTCAAAACACAACGAACCATTGATCAGAACAGACTACAGTGAAGGGCCGTGATCAGCTGCGTGGTCGACCATGGATGCCTCGTCAACGAAGCAGAGACAGAAAAAGAAGGCCCACCGGGTGAAATCTTGTCCTCAACCTTTTGATTTGATATTTCAAATCGCGTGCAGCAGGGACTCCTCCGATTCCGAATTTACAGAAGCGAAGAAGATCATCGAGTTGCTTCGCCAGAAGGGAGGAAATCAGTTTGAACTGGACGCAATTAGCGCGTCTGGAATGACTGCCCTTACGCAGTGTGTTCTTGATGGTAACTTACACAGTGTAAAGGCTTTGATTGCGCTCGGTGCAAATGTGAACAAGAAAGACAGCCAGGGGTGGTCGGCATTACACCATGCGGCAAGTGAGGGCTACATCGACATTGTGAAGTATTTGTTACGAAGCCATGCAGACGTTCAGGCACTAAATCGCGAACAACATACGCCCATGGATGTTGCCGACGGAGAGGATATACGCAAACTTTTGTCTCGTACAACTTTTAACAGTCGACCTGTGAGCTGGTCATTGGCGCGCCCGCCTAGCTTGCCGTGAGATAAAAAAAACGTTGTGACTTTAGGTTTGCTGAGGGCCTTAATTTTACATGTATTCTTTCGCGTGACAAATTTAATATTAAGGGACGTGCTTTTTTGCGAGTCTTAATTATCTTGCAAACCTTTATCGACGCAATCGGAAGAGAGGTTGCCAGAGATCACGTTTTGACGGCACAGCGGAAAACCTGCCATTTTGCGATAGCCACGAGAACAGATGTCAGCATTTTGATAGCCTGATAGCTTTGAGACTTTGTTTGTTGGTTTTAGCTTAGTAACACCCGGTGGGAGAGTTACCCAGCCAAGCTACATCTTACGCTTTCTCACTTTCATACGCTTGGATTCACCAGGTCGTGAGTTTCCCCACAGGTTGCCCAAGCTCTAAGGTCTGTGTTGACCTTTGTAATGTAAACACAAGCGTGATGGTGAAATTATAAGGCTTTATGAGGGATTTGAAGAGAAAATTAAGACTTCCCACCTTAACTCCTTTTTGGTACTCTTTGTGTACCGTGTGGTTTTTGGGCCGATTTGAAGAGATTTGGTGGAGTCACAGTGTTGACGGTTTCAACACAGATCTTTCAGTGGTTTCCCGTGCTGACTGCTGCGTCGTAATTTATACAAACCACTCATGCAAGTGAGGACTGACTCAGTCTGGACTTGGAGTATGAGCTTTGGCGGAATGTGTATTGAGACATAAACTCCAAATGAACATGTGCACGAATAATTGCGAGTTAAGTTGTTTATTTTACTAAAAGCTTTCCAATTAACGTCAGTTAATTGCCTTTGCAATAAATTTATATTTCCAGCTCAAAAAAAGGTCCTGAAAGATGTTACTAATGTAAAATAAGTACGATTTCCGATAGGTGGAGAGGAAATGGCGCCAAATGTGAGCTCTTGGTTATGCCTGATTTCCATATGATCGCTATATACGATCGCCACGATCGTTGCATTTGTTGCGATCGCGGAAAAAAAGGAGACAAGCGATCGCTCCAAAAAACAAAATTCCGCGATCGATATAATTCCTGGTTTCCATATCAGTGATCGCTGCGATGGCCGAAAAATCGCAGCGATCGTAGCAATCATAGAGGGGTCATCATACGGAAACCAGGCATTACATGTGTTGAAAATTTTACACAGACTTTGTAATTCAAGATTTATCGATTATCAAAACTATGATGCCTCTAAATCATTGCACGTGCGCACGTGTGGTCATACGATCGAGCAGGCAGCTAATTCATTTCCTATCTACTGCGATGGCAGCTTTCGATCATGTTAGGTTTTAATTCTCTACCTGACAAGAGATCCAGCATCAAAAATTGAAGTTCAGTGTTGTACGAATCAGCTGACGAATCTGTTCGAGTATACACGAGCTTTCTTCAAAGTTTTGGTAGGAGGACCAGGCGCGGATCCATACCAGTTTCCAATCGGTCAGAATTTTCACAAATATATATATATATATATATATATATATATATATATATTGTGTATAGCTTTTTTAATTTTTAACTTTTAAACTATCCTGAGGAAGGCCGAAGGCCGAAACGTCGATTAAACGCTGGAACTGTCAAGAGTTTGTCTCTTCGTCGTTTTATTATACCTATCTACAGATTTACGGAGAGACACGTATCCTCTGGATCCTCTTACTGGGAGTTCATCGTTTGGTAAACTGCTTTCATTCTCACTATATATATATATATATGTATATATTTTTAATAAAAGTAAACTGCAAGTTGAATCTTGAAATAATTCGCAGATTTGCAAGGCTTCATCCAAGGAGAATGGAACTGGCAAATATCTTGTCTGACTGACTCAAAAAGCCAGGAAAGGGCACCGTTAGATCACGGTTAAGATTGAAAAAATTTCCTGGGGTAGCAAATCCCCGAACCCCCCCTAGGAGCTTGCGCCTTCGGCGCTCGTTTTGTAGTAAATCGGTCAAAATTTTTCTTAGATCCGCGCCTGAGGACCCGTACTCTGTTGGTCTCATTTTGCAGAGATGTCATTCTCTGGAGTACCCTGCGAGCAGCTGGTTTCTCCTACGCTTCCCCAGAGAAGCGTAGGAGAAACCAACTGCTCGCAGGCTGGAGATTCCAAATTCTTGGTTTTCACGCCACGCAACGTAAAAAATAAAATCCCCGGATTAAATCGCTCATCTTCCATTAAATTAAGTCCAAAATTTGAAGTATGGTAGAAAAGTAATAAGTAAACAACCTGTCAACGTTTCGGGGATGTGCAATATACCGCACTTGAGTTATTCCGCAAAATGTACCACTCAAAATTACAGAGTTCAGTATGGAGACGCCATGTTGGTGCCCCTCCGAAGGGCACGAACATATGGCGCGGGCGGAAAGAATTGGAAACATAAAGAGTTTAGCTTTGGCTATGTTAAGACCTTTCGTCTCGCTGCTGAACTCGCATAGGCTTATTCAGATTAAAAAAACATAGGGAGTATCGACTTTTCATGTACGTGATATGTTTCTAACTTCCCCCCAACCACTGAAAATTCTTTCAATGACGTACACAAAAATTTGGTATTATCAACAGAGTTGATAAATGTAAATTGACCACCGTACAGGGATTCTAAAAGCTGATGTTTCGAGCGTTAGCCCTTAGTCAGAGCGAATCCCTTCGATGCGCTCTGACGAGGGGCTAACGCTCGAAACGCCAGCTTTTAGAATCCCTGTACGGTGGTCAATTTACATTTATTAACTCTGTTGATAATACCAAATTTTTGTGTACTACTTCCCCACCGACGCAGCACCACAGTTTCTTTAGAAACTACCCCCTTCTTTCAATGACGTAGACGAGCAAAAGACGCACTAGGCGTCTAGACGAACTATCCCTCGTAATTCGTTTTGAACGACGAATTTCGAGCGAGAGTTCGTCTGGACTCATCATGAAGTCGTCTTGTGTCCGTCTTTATACTGGAGACGCATAACCAGACGAAGTACATATGTTTGCCTAAAGTCGTCCAGACGGACAATGCGTCTCATATAGTTCGTCCCGTCTTTACACTAGTCGGATAAAATGGAAGACGCATAAGTCGTCTCGATGGATAATACGTCTCTAGTATAAAAACGGCCATTCGATTCCCTTCGATTCTCCAAGGCGGCATATAGTTCATGGCAACACACATATAGTCGCCCACATGTCCCCCTCGAAAGTGGCAAAATTCAGTTTCGATATATGATGTGTCCTTTGCAGTTTCAAATAGTCCGCTGACTGTAAATTCGAAGGGTTCTCTGAGCCGTCTCTGAGCCTGCTTAGCAAATGGTGTTAGATTTATCTGTTTTTATCAGTTTAACATGGGAAAATATCGCAAAGGAAGTTTCAATTTATATCAACTAGTCGCTGTTGTTTTAATGTGCCGCGTAACTTTTGGATGTGCTGCAGTTCCTGGCGAACTTGAAGGTCTTGCTGGGCGAGTGCTTAGGGCTTCAAACGATATTCCTCCTGATGATCCTGGAGCAGGTACAAAGGTGTCGGATTCGGTGTCTTTTGTACAGCCAGTCGACGACGAAGTGGTAAGAAATCTTGAGAGTTTTTTTTTCTGTGTGAATACTTTTGTTTTTGTTGCTGACTTTTCTGTGACCAGGCAAATGGCACAAAAATGTTGCGACCTAACGTGCGAATCATTTGGCCAACACGTCATGCGATTGATCGGTGAATTTTCTTGAGTGTAACCTACCAGTTGTGGCCTCTGGTAATGGCCAGTGAGACCCAAACGTTTGTTGAGATGTCTCTGCAAATCCAACCCTTATCGACAATATATGCATATGGCAAGATAATTAAATTCCAAGTTAAAAATGACAACTACCTCCTTTCTTATATCAATTTTTTTGCTATTTGATTAATTGCAGCTTGTTATATATTTCTCGGTTTTTCCGATCTTGCAGTTTTATAAATTTAACGATCCGTTCGGGCTTCCTAATTGCCAACGATCAGCACTTAGCATGGGAACATGTAATTAATAACTGACCCGTGTCACCCGTGGATCCATTCTACAGTGTAGTATTTACATACTTTTTCAGTACAATTACAAACCTTTTTAAGTGAAGTGTTTAGAGGGAGGTTGGAAGATTGTGATGTACTTACCCAAAACTTACCATTGGGGGTGGTAGAGATGGTATATATTGGATTGGAGAGAATTAATCCCAAGATAACCATAATGTATCAGTCAAATCCAAGAATTCCTGTTTTGACGGCTTGGTTATTTATGCACCTATCAATGTTTAGACGGAGAGGGGGGGGGGGGGTACGGGCAAAGGTACGTCATTTGAATTTTCTTGCAATTTTTTGGTCAAATTCCCGACCCTTGGGACTGGAAATAGTTTAACAATCCTTTATAATATTTAAACTTTAATTAGTACAAGTGGTCAAATTCCCCAGAGAGGGTACAACAGAAGTGTTCAAATGCCGCATCTTTGCCCGTACCCCCCCTCTCCGTCTAAACATTGATAGGTGCATTACCAACATATCTAGAGCATGGGAAATTTGAAACCCTGTTTTGATCGTAAAACTGGCAACATAGTGGGGAATTTGACCAAAATTTTTCTAAGAGGTCAACTGCCCTAGGTTTGGCCCAGGGGTGGGGGCACGTTCTTGGATTTGACTGATACATAAAATTTTGTGCAACTTGAAATAATTATAAGCAGGAAAAGATTTCTGCACAGCCCAATGCATTATACATGCATCATGTCATGCTAACCCTCTTCCAAAATTGAATACAGTTTGAGCCACAAAATGCATGCATATAAAAAATGTACAGGGCTGTGTTGAAATCTTGCCATAAGCACTAGAGAAATATTAAATTGAGAATCAGAGAAACAATATTATACTATAGCTGTACAGGGCAGGGGAAGAGGCTGTTGTAGTATTGCGATTATACATGATTTTGTATCTTATTTGTTACCTTTTGTTTTTCATCAGGTTGCCGTTCTTCAAGATTCATCAAAGCAAGGATCTGGCTCATCAAGCATTTTCAGTCTGGACTTTATCCATGCTTTTGTAGCATCATTAACTGTCATCATTGTGTCAGAGCTAGGTGACAAGACATTCTTTATTGCAGCCATTATGTCAATGAGGCATTCCAGATTGGTGGTGTTTACTGGAGCTATGTTTGCACTTGGGTTGATGACAGTTCTATCTGCAATACTGGGGTTTGCAACAACTGTAATTCCACGGAAATATACACTCTATATATCATCGGCATTGTTTGTATTTTTTGGTCTTAAGATGTTGAAAGAAGGCTATGAAATGGACCCAAATGAAGGGCAAGAGGAATTGGAGGAAGTTCAAGCTGAACTTAAAAAGAAAGAGGCAGAGGTTAGCTCAACATTTCCTGACTTTCTATAAACAGCCCTTTAGCCTCTTTTTCCTTTGTCTTTGTTTCATATATTCCTGCTCTCTCTTGCAAGGTCTTGATACTTCTCTTTCTTTTCAAACTCTTTCTTTTCTTTTGTTATTGTTATTATTCTTATTCTTATTATTACATTACGTGAGTTTTATATAGCATCTGTTCTCACACTGACTTGTGGCATCTGTCATTCAGAAAAATCTGTGATTACAAATTCATGTGGTTTGCTGTTTACTTTTTAACTTATATTTACTGTGCGAGTGTGGCTACTGATACACACTTTCACTGCATGCATGCTGATAGCAAAAAGTCAAATTGCCACTGCAAGCAAACAATTTGCAATTAATATTATTTTTTTATTTCTTTTTGGAATCATTTGCATTAAGCATTTATAACTCTTTACATTCCAATAATAATAATATCAATAATGATATTACAATAGTGACTACCATCTAACTTATCACATCACTGGTTCATCAATAATACAGGACATGAGAATGTAGGAAATGGTCACCAGAGATCAGTTAACATTTCTACAAATTCTCCCTACATGTAACATGAAGTTTATATGCAATAACTGTAAGGAAAATACAAATATTGATACTGGGATTAAAGCACTTGATACATTGTGTTTATAGTGGACATAGACCTAGCTTCTCCAAAGTTGTTTACAGGCAGTCTATTTGAATAATAATCAGAAACAAACAATACATATTCAATGTTTGAAACCTGTTTCAAAAACCTGACTGGCAGGAAGCAGACCAGCCCTGGTTGTTCAAACGTTGGATAGCGCTATCCACTGGTTAAATCACTATCCAGGGAATAAGTAAAGGGAAAGCTAATTGCACTATCCACCAGATAGATATTTATCCAGGGGATAGCGCTATCCAACGTTTGAACAACAGGGGCCAGGCATCGATTATATTCAGGCCATGTTGTATGTTAGCACTTTTAAGCAATAAAAGTCCTAGCTGTTACAACTGTCATGGAGGCAGGATGGCTGAGTGGTTTAGGGCGCTGGATTTCAATGCGGTGGCCCGGGTTCAAATCCGGCTCTGGCCACTAGCTAGTGTTGTTCTGGGTTCGTGCCTGGTTCGACTCCTTGGTCATCCTTGTAAATAGCCAACTGGTCTGCCTCCCGCCAGTTGGGATTCTTAACTCTGTTGTGTTCATTTGTATTATTTCTTTCATTGTCCCTGAAAAGCCCCTTTAGGGGAGTAGTCAATTAAGTATTTATGTATTTATTTATGGTAGATTTATTATTTTACAACTACTGTTATAGCATTGGTTTAGAATTGAAAATAGTTAAAGAGTATAGAGTTAACAAGCCTTTTTTTGCAGCTGGAAAAAGATGAATTAGCTGCTGTAACCCAAGATCTGGAAACTGGTATAATCCGAGGTGGAAAAAGACATGGCAAATTTTTTGGTCTTCTTTCACCTGTAATGCTTCAAGCATTCACCTTGACATTTCTTGCAGAATGGGGAGATAGGTCACAGCTTGCCACTATCTTGCTTGCATCCAGAGAGGTATGTTTAGATTTCACTCCAGGTGTGTGTATGTTGCCAGAGATTGATTTGTAGTGTGTAGGAGTTAAATGATAAAAGTCTTTACGACCCTCTCTGGTCTATGACATGCTGCTATTCCTATGAAGCCAGATTGCTTTGATGGCTGAAAAGTAATTCACTCATACATTTCACCTTGTTTTTTTCATTGAGAAGTAAGTTCTTAAGTGCTTCATGCAAAACAACTTGCCTGAATCAATGTAAACTTTTAACTCTCAAAATGCTGTTGTTTATTGTCCTGACAGAATGTTGTGGGAGTGACAATTGGTGGAACTTTAGGACATTCCTTATGTACTGGGCTAGCAGTCATTGGAGGCAGATTAATTGCACAGAGAATTTCTGTCAGAACAGGTGATGATCAGTGCTTATTATGACACTAGCTTAAGGGGAGACTAACTTAACTACAAAATTGTTGCTATGGAACGTTCCCAATCCTCTTATCTTGGAAACCCTAACTTGGACAGACCAGCTCAAACAGGTTTTCAAGATTTTCGAGTTGTAACCATATTTGGTAAGTAACATGACTAGCACAGAAAAAAAAGCCTAAAACTTGAGTGGCGTACACTGCTGGATATAAAAAATACTATCAATGGTTAACAATCATCATGGTGCAAAACTATACATATCAATTATTGATGGTTTGAAATTTGCATTACTGTGAGAGTAAGTATAGGAAATCGCATGACCTCGTGTACAATTCGGAATTAACAGGTACAAGTGATTTTGAAAGTTCTCAAAATTGAGAACTTTCAAAATCACGAGTATCTATTAATCCCGAATTTGTATAAGAAGGTCATACAATTTTTTATTTATAGTACATTCAACAAAATTATGCGCTGTTGTCATGGAAACGTAATAGGTACTCCTACGGAGTACTATTTGGGATTAATTGTACTGCTCTCGACCAATCAGAATCGAGTAATTTTGTTGCGTGTACTATAAGCACATTAATTCATACCATTTTGTATATTACATGTACGTACGTAGACTTTTCAAGAAGGTTGGAATCTCTCAGATTTGTTTTATGGGTATGTGCAGCTGTGAAGGGTATAGTTTTTAAGCACCTGGGAGCAAAAATAAAACATGGTGTCTGTGACCAAAAAATTATATTATGGGATGATCAAGAAACATGTTTCAGTTGTAGGGGGAGTGAATACAAAATGGGCTGTTCATGGGTGTTTTTCTCAAAATCTGGCTGGACAACCCCATCTGACATTTTCAGGATTTGAAATGTAGATAGAAAGAAACATTCAGAGAGAAGAGCATAAAAATCTGTGAGGCACAATTTTTTCAATTGGCAAATATGTGAAATTTTGTCTATTTTGAAAACAACTTAAAGTCTGTCTGACAGATTAAAAAAAAAATTATATGCCTCAATTTTGGTGTATTTTGGCAGATACCAAAATTTTGAACATAAGTTGTATGGCTAGTTTTTGAGAAATAAGCGAGGAAAATGGATTTTTCAGTTGTTTTGGGCCCCCTGTTGAGAAAGGTATTGCACATGCATTTGTCAGAGAAACTCCTCAGAATGTGCATGTGCTCTCTCCACTCCACAACCTCGTGTGTTGAGTGTTTATATGGCTTTGTTTTCTGCACTTACTACACCTAAACCCTGCAAAAGGTAGTGACATTACTCTGTCACTTTATTCAGGACTTTTACATGACATAAATGTTTCTCAGGTTTGCTTGCGGGGTTTTCATTTGTCAGCTTGCTTCTGATGCTTATTTGACTTCAAGCATGCGCAAGTAGAGCATAATCTTGCATAAGCAGAAAAAACTGTAGTAAGCCACCTTAAATGATAATGGTAATTAATAAGTCCAGTAATGGAGTACAGGTCTATTCATAGTAGTCAAAGCTAGACTTCATGTTTGAGGTCTGCTATCCTGAACACTGTCTTGTCCAGGCTACCCCCCTAAGTGGTCCCGCAACCACTTTAAACACCTGAAGTATGTAGTTAAGACAGAAATGGGCAGGTTATCTTTCTTGTCATGTTTTAATTGGCCTGTTAACACCTTTTTCTTATTATTTTCAGTCACTATCATTGGTGGGATTGTGTTCTTAATATTTGCAGTAACAGCCTTTTTTATCGAAGAGTGAACCAGGAAAAACTCAAAATGGAGAGCAACATGTCAGAACACACTACAGGAATGAGCAATGAAAGCGGTGTATATATCTGTTTTTAAAACTGATATAGAGACTAAACACATTCTCCATAATTATGGAGTAAAACAGCAAAGCTATTGCCCTGCAATCCAGATTTAATTTATATTTGAAAGTGATTGTCCAATGAAGACTAGGAAATTATTACAAACATATTGATGTGCAAGGCAAGATATTTTGCGGCTTAACAGAGAATGTTGTTAGTATGTCTTTCACGGCTCTGGGTCTGAAATCAAGAAGTTGCCTCTTTCAAGGGCAAGACCACTGAAAATGTTGGACCCTTAAAACCCTAAGGTGGATCAATGTTTCATTTCTTACAGTAACACTGCTCAATAAAACATAAACCTTTGTGAGAAAAAAGGAAGTGATCAACAAGCAACAAGGGTTTTGATTGTTTAACAAATTCTGATCATCATTACCATGGAAACTGTATGAAGATCAGTGTGGAGAATAATTATTAGGGATTTAATGCTTTTTATTACACAACTTAGACAGTCAGAGGACCAATAACTAAAATTGACCGATAAGATTGCTCTATTGCCAGTCCGATACTCTCTAAGTATTGGACCGGGTATTGCCCCAAATGATCCTGTGTTGTTTTTAGTCGTGTAATAAATCTCTTTTTAACCAAGCTTGCTCGGGACCGTACTAGGAGAATATCGGCCTTTGGTCTTTTTTGTACTATCAAGACCTCTGGCCGATTTTCTCCCAGTACGGCCCTCGCGCTTGGTTAATAAGTTATATATACCCAAAGGTCAAAATTCAAATTCTCATTTGCTGCCCCTGCACATTTCCTATAGAAGCAGTAGGGAGAAAATGGTTATTTATCATAACTTATCAAACAGATTCATCTTGTGTGATCCTGTCTTTAATTCGTATGACCACTCTTTTCTATGAAGTGTTGATTTTACAAGGGGAAACTTAATGCTGATCACTCTTAGAGTTTAAAGGGTGAATTTCAGTAAGTTTGTACATAAGAAATACTCAGATTATGAACTATTTAGAGGGATTCTATTCCAAAGCCATCTCTTGTCTGAAACTGCGTTTATATTGATATTTAATGTACTGGACCAAAACTTTACACTCTTAGCTGATAAAATGATTTTAAGATTGATTAACTTTCATAGTGGACAAAAAAGACAACTTCAGATAAAGAATCAGAAATACCAAGACAAGTTTCAGTGTTAAACCAGTTGTCCTTGTGAACATAGTTGCACTTTAAGTGATGTTTAGACAAATGAGCAGGAGTGTTACATATCAAGTTTTAAAACACAAGGCACAACCAAGTGTTTCAGGACTTGATACTAACTCAAATTGGGAATTGTGTAAACAGCTTAAAAAAAACTTTACTGTATATCTGCCCATTCTTATAATAATATATAGATTTCGGTTTATTTTGGTGTAGAAAATCTGATGTAAAATTTAGCTGACCTGCATAAGATCTTCAGACACTTTTATTTTGTGTTTCCTAATAAACTGTTAATGAGTTTAAGGGTTTTTTAAAGCCTTGATTGATCCGTCAATTCTCCCTTAAGAAGTGGACCAAACTTTGCTGCTCTCAACACAGGCCTAGGGTGTACACACAAGCTGGAATCGGCTTGTCTTGGTGATTTGAAAAGACAAATAGAACAACAAGCTACTAGTATTCGTTTAATTGACAAGTTTATTTTTGTACAGAAGTTTAAAGAAGTTTAATCTTCACTTTCCACCTTCTGTGTTTGTAGGCCTAGAAACAAGAAAAAAGATATTTATGTAACCATAAGCAGTTTCCTCTGATTTCCTCTTACTTGAGGCTTAGTGCATACTATAGATGCCCTTCCTTGTTTTTGCTACTTATTCCCACAGGATACAATTAAGTTACAAATACCTAATACGTTTCCATGAGAACAATGCATGAGTTCAGCCAAACATTAGCAAATTTGAAGGCTTTTGTAGGTGAAATCAGATGAAGACAGTTGTGATTTTGTAAAATAAATTGTTGAATATACTACAAACAAAAAAATCATTTAACCTTGTACAATCTGTAAATTGGAAGTGGCCTCTTAATGGGGCTGGCTGCTTAATAGAGGTAAAAGGCAAGAACCCTCTTCAGGACTTCAATTACTGGCCGCTTAAGAGGGGTTTGACTGCACTCATGAATTTGATTGTGCTAAAATACACTCACCTAAAGGCTTGTGCAAGTTTGAGAACATTTTTTTGCATCAAATGCCACTTTTGACCCTTTCCTCCCCAAGATTTTACTCAGTCTAACCATAGTTAATAGAGGGGAATGGTTAGGAAGTCCGGCAAACATCAAAGGAACAAACAAAGATGCCAAGATTTAGGTTGGAAGGTCCACGACCGTGCACAATCTTTTGTTTCACGCTCATACACTGTGCATGAATTACGTAACCAACACGTTTCTATTGGTTAGTTCCTCGGTCAGCAGTATACAACTATTGTGTTTTGTGCACGGTCAAGGCCAAAAAAGCGAACAAAAACATACAACAAAGAACTCTGTCGGGTTTCATAACCATTCCCCTCTATTAACCATGGTCTAACGCCAGATGATTTTACTCGTCAAAGGAAGACCCCTTAGGGGTTAAAGGGTTCAATAACCTTCTCCCTTAACCCTTTCCTCCCTAAGAGTGACTTATAGATTTTACTCTGTCTAATGCCAGATGACTTTACTCATCAAAGGGAGACCCCTTGGGCATTAAAGGGTTCATAAACTATCTCCCTTAAGCAACGTGGAAATTCCCACCAAACAAAGAGCAAGTTTTCATAAAATAGTGAGATTACACAACCTGGCAGCCCAAGAAAGAGGATACCAATGTGTTCTTTTAGGACTAGTAAGACATCTAGCAATACATGTGACAGTCTGAATTGCAACTTTACCATTATAAGTGGTGCTCTGCAAGCAACCAAAAGAATGTGAACATAAATGAAGAGCTAGTAACCCATGGAACAGTTGCCAGGCTCTCCCTTGCCCACTCTGTTGCAAAGACAGTAAAACCCAAGTTTGGTGGGTGATAGCATATAAGTTATAATCCCAACATTGGTGGTTTTAAGTGTCTGTTAGAATAGCCTTTTTAAACAACTAGTGCCAATGTTACCCTTGAATGTAGTTACAGGGACGTGAGTAACGAGGGTATACAGCTTGTGGACTGAGTCTTCATCTTCATTCCTCTTACGAGCTAAACGAATCCTGACTCTGAAAGGCACATTTCTAAAAGAAAATAAAAACAAGTATAGTTTTTTCATCTACTCTGTTATAGGGAAACTGTGACTTGCAGTTCAACAACACTGCTACACAATAACATGACTTTGAAGACAATTAGATTAACAGCCAGAATGTATATCATCTACTGATGTTACTCAGATTGCTTTACTCTGATAACTTCATCTCAGATTGTTGAAACGTCAGTCAATGCCACCTTAAACAGTCCTTCTCTGGACTACACTCACCCACACGATCATACTTTACTTAACTCTTTCTCGTCTGGTCACTTTTTCTCCCTGAACAGACAAATCTGGACACCATACATTTTCTCAACAAATATTTACAACCAGGTAGCAAGCTATACCTCATTTTAAAGGCAAATGAGTGAGCTTTCCAAAAAAAATTGTTGTTTCCAGGAAATCCCATAATAAATAATTTATGCACAGAAATTACCGAAAATAAGATTAAAATCTCTAAAACATATTGGAAAAAAAGTGACTTATTTCAAAATGACAAGTGAATGTAAGAAAAAGTTGACCACAGTAATGTTGCTTATTATATTAGCAACATTTCCAGAAAATTTGGCTAAAAAAGATTGAATACGGAATTTTTTTAGAATTTTTTTCGAGCGCCTTATCAAAAGATGAAACCCGATATTGACATATAATAACAATAATAATAACAACAACATTCATTCTTTATTCAATTGTTCAACAAGCATTTACAATTGAGTGGAAAGCTATACCTCTTTTGAAAGAGCAGTGAACAAGCTTTCCTCCAAAATAATTTTTTCATGCAGAAACTCAATAATATTTTAATTATGTGCATAAATTAGCACAAATTAGAGTAAAATGTCAACACAATTTGGAGATAAATACATTTTTATCAAAATGCTGTGTGAATACAAAGCAAACTTAGAACATAAGTGCAATAAACATTTAGTTATGTAGCACCGAAGCATTTGAAGCGTAAAGCAATTCGCTAGAGTGAAATTGTAAGCGATACGTACTGTTTGGTGTTTACCGTAACCCGATACGAACGCGTCCATTCTTTACATTTTTGCACTTCCGCCCCACTAAAACCTCTTTCCCTTCGAATATATTTATCTCCTTGGACTAAAATATAAATCTAGATATCCAATCAACGATATAAACAAAGTTTTGAACGGAAAAACAACTGTAAACCAAAGTGCGAGTCTATTTCGTTGCATTCTCAAGCCGCGTGGGCGCTGGCTTGCAACACATTCTACATAATGTTTACTCCGCTCTGACCTTGATTCATCGCTTTCGTTGGCAAGCTGACGATCCAGTTCGCTCTCTTCACCGCTTGAAATGCCTTCATTACTCCTTTCTTCATCTTGTACAAGTTCTACAACCACCGCGGGGTCGCTAGTTACAAATCTCGAGCGCTTAGCGCGTGGTCCTGACGAAGCCATCTTTCAACACTCTCGATGCCAAAATTCAAAATGGGGTCATGTAAGCCACATTGAAGGGTCTTTGCTCAAATTTGAGAGGGGCCTGGGAAATTTATCAAGCGGGAAAACGTGAAAATTTGAGCGCGATCGGTGGAAACGCAGAGTCGTACGAATTTTTTTTCATTTCCCGACCTCACTGACGGAAATTTAAAGGGCCGGACGAGAAAGAGTTAAAGTTCAAATGACTTTAAAGGGGCACGGTCACGGATTTAAGCATTTCTTTGAACAATTAAAATCTGTATTTGTGTGATAGGAAACCTTGAAATAATGGTCCAGTTTTATTAACAATTGGTATATTTCTGTGCTGAAACCGTTTTCAGGGTTTTTTTGGCAACGAATGACTTGGATGGAAATGGATTACAATTTGAAAAATTTAGGCTAAATTTTTCAAATCGTCTATATGCGTCTTCCAAAAATCGATATTTACGGCCGTGGTTTGTATTTTCTTTGCCAATTAAGGCTAATTCCTCATTAAGACGTTTAAACATGTTATACATGGGTTACATTCCTTACTGCTAATTTCACGGTGTAGACCAAAAATTTAGGAATCTTCGTGACAGTGCCCCTTTAAGGTTAAAACCATTTACCACATTCACAATGACAAGGAGAAGAGAGTAGCACATACCTAATACCCTTTGACCAAACATGCTTGTTAAGGTTTGTGTCTACACGCACATCCGGGGTTCCCATCATTTTTTCAGCGAACTTCTTTATTTCTTTGATTGCCCTTGGAGCTCGTCTTTTAAAACCGCTGTGAATGATACCAGTAAAAGTGAGTACAACCTCACAATGGTGCTACATGATACTTGGACAGCTGCAACTTCAAAAGGGGGTTAAACAATTAACACAAATTTTATGATTTGAAGATTGCATTCAGACACTTGATAGCACATCAATACCACCTTCTCATACTGACCCATTAAAAAGGCAAGATTTCCACACAGCCCCGTACATCAATTATACATTCATTTTGTGACTCAAACTCTTTTCGTTATTGGAACAGGGTTAGTATGATAGTGATGCATGTATAATTAATGTATGGGGCTGTGCGGAAATCTTTCCTAATAAAAATTCTCTGCTCTGGACATCAACTTTCACAGATCATTCACATAGCATAAACTATATTAATGCATAGAAATTAGCAACGTGGAGCAGAACGGTGAAACAGTCGGTTAACTTTCATTTTAAATTAACTTACGGTGTCCGTTTAGTAAAATATCTTGATCTCGAGCTCTCAATGCATGAGTCGAGACTGTTTTCAGACAAAATTAAAGTTCACTGCTCAAAAAATAATTTGCAACTTTGCAACCTCCAAAACGTACGTCTGTATGGTACTCTAAATAATTCTGGAGTGCTAATAGAAAACGTCCATGGTCAAAGACATATAAAATAGTCATAGTCTCCAACAAAAATAATCTTTTAATTCTGAAAATCGTAGAACTCACATTCCATGGATCCTCTTGTGTACGTTGATGGTGTATTCACGAGTCACAACTTCGTTGATGGCAGAGCGCCCCTTCTTCTTGTCGGCTTTCTTCGACATCTGACAAAAGGAAAGAAAGAAGAGTTGATAAAAGAAAATCTTTGATAAAATTACCAGATATTCATCGAAATGAGCCTTGATGGAGTGGATTTTCTTGAGGTTTTCACATTTCGCTCACAAACCTTCGAGGGCTATTTTTGAGAGAGAGATTAGGCGACGGCACCATAGCACTGTGGGATGGAAAATGTAGATCCCAGTCTCCTAGAGTCCATCTGACAAAATATGGCTTGCTCCTTTTATTCTTCTATTCGATTGACGTTCCCCTCCATGCTCGACTCGTATTTTAATTTGAAAAGCTCACTCAACTTTGGCTGAACTGCTCACTGTCATAAACTTCACCGGATCGGACTAGTGCTCTGACTGGAATTGATGAAAAAGCACATAGACCTTGGGTCCTTACCATTTACACGGAAAACCCGGAAATTCTGGTTGGAAATTCAAATGGTACATACCATTCCATTTGGAATGTTTCAGAAATTATGGACCATCGGCTTAATCAATGCATTTTTTCTGCTGTTTTTGAGCTTTCCAATTGATACTAGTACATTTTGTGATTTATCCATTTTGCGTTTGGACAAGCTGCAGCATTAAATATTTACACCAAAAATTTCCACCCGGATGGATCGTGTAAATGGTAAGCGCCCCTTGTCACAGTTTCCGACGCCATCTTGAATTGACGGGTAGGCAAACGCTTCGGAAATGTGTCCGACGAAATCACTGTACAGAGAGCGTGCAGATCGTAAGTGCTATCTTTTTTTGCCGGCTGACATGGCCGGAAGTAATTTATTTTCATTCAGGTACGTTCTTCAGCCCGATTCAGCATGAAAAGTTCGGCGTCTGAATCAATTGAGTCGGCTACGTATCTTCCTGTTCTCTTTAACTGTACACATCTAGTCCTAGTTCTTTGTCATTGTACTTTCGTTGCTCTTGTTTTACCTGTTACTTTATTGTAAGTTGCTTTTTTTTTCACTCTGTAAGGTTGAATTGTTAATTATTTGTTACGCGTCAAATCCTCTGCTCGCCTCGAATACGGGCTGCAGCTAATTGCAAACAGTGCTTATCTTTCTCAATTCTCTGTATGTTTTTTTTAAGTCTATAAACTTGAACTTGAACTTGAACTTGAACAGCTATTTTAATTTGGAACGGTTCAGGCGTTCTTTTCGCCTGGCTTGGCCGGGAATTTCGACTTTGGAACGGCCTTAATTCAGACGCCCGAACTCATTTCTTGTGCCGAACTTAACCCGGACTTAAATATGCATAAATTATTATTTGGTTTATATCTTCAAAACCACTGACAATATTGATTAGTTTTCCTGCAACTGTATTAGCAACGGTTGTGGAACAGCTAATTAAGTCCAACGTCTGAACAACAGGCGTACTTTTATTAATTTGAGTCGGTCCAATTCGAATTTAGTTCGGCTCATCAAAAGTACGGTGTCTGAACCGGGCCTAACTTAATTTATTTGGAACAAAATAGGCAAGACATCACCGGTAACGTCTATGATTTACACCGCCGTCTGCCTAGCCTGCCTAGCAAGCGCAAAAGGAGGAGGGAGGCGGGAAAAAGAAGGGGGGAGGGGGCCTGGGGAGGAAACTCCCCTCCCCATCCCCCTCTTCTTTTCCCCGCTTCCCTCCCCCTTTTGCGCTTGCAAGGCAGGCTACCGTTCACCTTTCTTTTCAGCTTTTGATGTCGGCCATGTGACGAAAATCTGTCAAACTGCTCCCCCAGTAGAAAGAGATTCATAAAACTGATCAGTATAATAGCCAAGTTCGGGAGTCGGTGTATCTATTAAAATCGTTATAGCTTCACACTTTAGGGAAATTTCAGTTACAGGCGTTTGTATCGGCTGGAGGTACAAATTTGCTTGTAACATTTGAAACCCGACTATGTAGAACCATCTTTTCGCTATTTTGAAAGATGTGACTCTCAGACTTGGTCAATTTAAGGTGTCTTTTCTTGCAGTGTCGATAGATCTTCGTTACCTGACGAAAATCAAAAGTTGTAAAACATTGTGGTAGGTCTGTCGAGAGTTCGTCTTAAACTTCCTGTGCCATCGCAGGAAGTTTCGCCATTCCTCCGTGTCCGTATTGAGACTCCGGAAAACAGCGAGACATTGGTCCGTGCAGTGTAAGAATGTGTTTCTTCGGGAACCCGCAAAGATGGAACCGGGCTGCCAAATATCCGCTTTATGTAGGAAAGTTATGCCGAGCACACCACGAGCAGACACTGTTGTGAATGTGAGGTCTGGGGCTGAGTTGTGTCGAAGCGTGACTGAGCTCGAAAACGAGGGTATTCGTTCAAGTGACCAGCGGCCATGTTGTTTTTTCTTGAAGCAAAAGGAAGATTTTGCATGAAAATAGAGTTCAATTCCCAGAAGACTGGTTCACTCCTCCAACATGGCCGGCTGTTCCTTTGTTTTGCCCCTCCAACATGGCCGCTGTGATGTCAAGTGAACACACTCAAAAAGCTAGTGTCCAGACATCCGTATTCAAGCATTCAAAGGCGCACTGAAGTTAACTTTGTAAAGTTTCCACGTTTTAAAACCTGTCATTACCACAGCACTGAAGACTGTGCTGTTTTGGCCTCGTTAGGCCTCATCAGCATGGCATAGCTAATAGGGAGCTTTAGCAACGGCGACGGCGATGAAAACATAATTTCAAAATGTAACTTGTCGTTTTTGTAACTTTTTCGCAAATATTCCAATTTGTTTAACTTGGAAAATGCTGGCCAACTGTACAATGACTAAATTGTAATGAACGGCATCAAAGTAAGGAAGAGAAAAGAAAGCTAAAAAAATTTGCCGTCATGCGTTCACGTTCTCTGGAAAACTTGAAATTTTGTCATTTCACGTTGTTGTTTTGTAGAGGACGGCAAAGAAATGTACCAAAATGTAAAACGCACGTGCAGAGCAATTGGTTTTGCTCATTAAACCTGTTGTTTTGTGGCATTCTCGTCGCCGTCGTCGTTTCTTGAGCTCCCTGAGCATGCTCAAGTACCCATATGAATAAAACGGGCAATGAAAGTGTAAGGCATGTGGGATGCGGCTTGGAGTGACAAGAATACCTCACAAATTAATGTGTCTAGGTAAAATGAATGCCCCTCATTGGGCATTAGTCACTATAAAGGGTATCTGAGTTTATCAATAACGATCACTCCATCAGTGTATCAGTAGATTCAGTGTATCATTATATAATAGGCTTCATTATGCATGTATTGGTTCTTACTTATGATCTATTAGAGGACAGACGCACGAACGACGTCATCACTTGAAACTTTTTCCCTCTGTTTTTCTAAAATGGCAGAAAGTTGTAAACATTTAGGGGACATTTTACCAGATTTATCACATTTTGATGTCATTTGTGATTTATTGCCGAACAGACGTACGGCAACATGGAATCTATTTGTTAAGTAGCACCGCCTCTTTCGAATAAGTACAATACTAATATAACTGTGGTGAGAGGATTTATTGTTATTTGGTTTATTTTGCTTTTGCTGACAAAAGCATACAAAGCAACGTAGAAAATATTTAGTCGTTAAGGTTCGGGTTCAATAATCCGTAAACACAACCTGTTGTTACTTTTTGAAGCGTTAACTGTCCTGTAAGATCATAACTGTAATAAGCATTCAAGCTGTAACTCAACCTGTTAGAAGCCGTTATCCACCTGTGTAACTTTTGGAAGTGATCAATGTTGCAAATGAGAAATTCCGTTATAGCCAATCACTACTTTACAACTGTAACAGGTAACGGTTAGTTATGAGTTTTTAATAATGTGAATTCATCACCTACTGTTGTAGTTTTCCATAAAAAGAAGTGTATTGTAAATGCTTCTTTGGTTACATCCTGGGTGAAATCCTAGTTATACCCTTGGATGCGTTCTTGGTATTAAACCCTACGTTGGAGCTGACGTTCTGTGTGAATTCACTGTCTCAACGATACCCACGTGCCGTAATAGATCCCGGCTCTTTCCGCAGCCAGCGAGTTCCCAAGGAAGAAGCCTTTCCCAAAGAGTTTTTCAGAGTATTCGCGTTCCGTCCGATTGTCCTTTTATGCAGGAATTAAGAAACCTTGTTTTCACATATCTGATCATTTAGCCCTGGTTAGTCATAGGACGTCTGAAAGTGGACTGGCGTGAAGTAGTGACAGTCTCTATCTGTAACCAAATCACGCCTCACTAGGCCTCACCGCGTTTGTACTTCCATAGAGTGAAGCTCCGCTTTTTTTTTCGTGTGTATCACGCGTGTTCTTGTCGCTCGACTATAAGCATTTTGTTTAGCAACAATTTCGGCATGTCTTCCGCGACCGGTATTTTCATGCCTGCAATGTGAGGCGCTCAAAACTATAACGCCGCTGTATAGACAATGAAACAAGCTCACTTCAACACTGACCTCGGAATGATCGATAAATATGCAGTTACTCAGTTGTTGCCCGGCGAATCCGTGCCGATAAAACTGTCTAGGTTTCTGCATTAATTGCAGCGATATCGCCTTTTGGATCCGTGAAGATCCACCACTCGGTACCAGCCTCTCGAGTGTACAGAAACAGCGATCGACCTCGGTCAAAACAACCATGTAACAGCTATCGGTAATGTTGTGCTTTGTAAAAGAATTAACCGCCGAATAGATACGAAGGTGTCCGAAGAATTCATCAATATTGGGAAATGTTTCACAGAAACCTTCTGTTTCAGGCACACCGGTTTAAATGTTTACTTCTAAAGTACTTTATATTTTCAATGTTTCAGTGCAAATCAGTGATCAAATTGGAGAAAGTGTGGGTTGGTGTTCGAACGACTTTATACTTGCACTACAGCCGGTACACACTAACTATATTCCATTTCTTTATCAGCTACTCGTCAGGTGTGACTAAAACATTTTTCTAATCACAGTGGTGTTTGACTACCAGTTTTTTTCCGGACGTCAGGGTGATTACTCCTTATCGGGGATGGCCCGGTGTCAGGGAAGTGGCGGCTGTAATCACTTCCGTGCATTCGCTGCTTGTTCAACTCTTTACTTTTGTCATTGAAGGTGAATAAACATGTTTATTTGTCTTGCAGTTTTTAGCGGTGTATGTTGAAAAAGTTTTATATCCCTTAACATTCAAGTTTTATTGAATTTTTGCTTTCTTGTTTCTTTGCCACTACCCAGCTAAGTAGACGACAAACGTTCACCTTTCACTTCACTTCAAGTTGACAGTTTCTATAACGATCGGGCAGCCATCATGATGTCGAATTCAGTGTTTTACGGCCTAAAGGGAAATCACTTCTTCTGTGTACATTCTATTCAGTCACTGATTTCGTTTCATTCTTATCGTATCGACGTGAATGTGTGAAAGCCATTCAACTACCCTCTTGTGATTTTGTTAGTACTTTCCCCAGATTTTTGACGGAGACAGGTCGTTGTCCGGGCTCATTGAGACCTTGGGCGCATGATCCTCCGCCAGTTTTGCCATGCACCGATACAGTGATTTACTTTCACCCAGTACGGTTTTGGTTTGCAGTATTTTTCCGGGCATAAGGTATGGTGTACTGTAGCAATCATCCTAGAAATGACTTTAAATAAGCATCGTACGTACTGTATTATTAGGCTTTCAAGTTCAGTCCTTTCTTGGTCAGTGTTCTATGGACTTCACAACGTTCAAGTGTCAGCTCAAATGCCCTCCCCTCGTCTAAAACGGGTATACTGGTTTGTAACTTTCTGTTTTTCTAAGCTATGTCTTAGTCTATTTTCAAAGATAAAACGTAAATCTTTTTTTCTGTGTTTCTCGTCGTTCTTGCTCGCCTTCGATTCCGACGTCGTCTAATAAGATTTTCTTCTTCCTCTTGTGGGCTCTGTTTCATACTATGTGTACAGTACATCCCACTTTTGCCGTCCGTGTTTTCAGTGCGACTCGACTAAGATGAAATCTTTTGTTCAGTACCGTTTCCCTTGATACAGTTTATCAGGCCTACAATCTGACAGCGTTGCACCAAAAAACTTGGAAGATGTTCTTTGAGCCATAACTTTGATGATTTTGACAAGAGTTCAGGAAGTTTAACGCCATGAATGAGAGTAAAACCGTTGGGCAAAAGCCTTTCAACATCACATTCGAGCGGTCATGTTTGTTTTTTAAGTCCACTCGAGCTCTTTTTCGGTACTTCATATTGCCCAATATCAAAACTTGAACTAAATACTGATCTAAGATTTTATTTTGTGGAAATAATTGCATGCCGGTGTTGAGAAACAAGCAAATAACATAGTAATATAGTACTAAATGGGATTCATTTGACTGAATAGCGGTCTATAGTAACTTAATGATATCACAGGGAGGGAACTGACTACACCGATTCACATGTAGCACACTTGGTATTGCAAGAGTTTGAAACTTTTTGTTTAACTTTGTTTGATTCATTGCATATTCAAGCTAACTCGCGTAGGCTTCAGTTCAAGTGGCTGCTTAGCCACTTGAACTGAACAGTAATACAAGCATTCTACGAGTAGCAAAGCTTGAAACAACCGGTGACATAAGGAATATATATTCTTGTGTTATCTGATAATGTTCGTGTGCACGAATGCGGAAGTTAATAATCTTGATTTACAGGATTGTATGGTTGTGCAAGTAAAGCCATGCATGTAGTCACGAGTCATTAATAAAGAAAATTTGAACTGCTCCACAGGGGACTACCTCGAGATGCTTCAATGCAAGGCAAATAAATTCTCAATTTAGTTTTCTTTAAGGTATGTTCACTTGATGAGTTTCATTTTGTCCAGATAACGTTGTTCGTGAATATGGAAATAGACCGGAAGCTCTAACTCCGTATGAGAACCGTTCCACAACATTGACTTCCAGACACAATAAATAACAAAAGTTTTCAAATTTCGTGGATTTTTTTCTCCGAAGTAGGCATATCTTTGGTCGAAATATTTAAAGTATGGAGATCACCAAAGAGTTTCTCAAACATTGTTTCCTTGTAAAACTCTCAGCTTAGATTCCTTCCGTAACTCGAACAAGGTCATAATAATCAGCACATTAATAGATTGCATCGACAGTTACGTCATTTACTAACGTAACGATGTATGTATGTATGCCATTAACCATGAAACGAAAATGAGAAATTACGAACAGAATTTCAAAATAAAGTAAATATGTCGGTTTTTAGGACTTAAAAACAGTTGAAGTGAGTTCGCGACAATTTTTCTAAGGTTGCACGTGATCGCCAATGTCGCTCAGTACAGAGTGTCACCATGGACATTTAGTTACACTCACGATTTTATGAGAGATTTTTTTAATTTAGTCTTCCGAATAGAAACCACTTCCAGCCTGTTCCTGTTACAATTATTTCATTTCCAAGGTCATTTGCAATATAAGGTAATAAAAACTGATTGTCATTGTAGAAAGTGTTGGATTAAAAAGATGTAATTTTTAACCTGGTTGCCTTAGATACTGCAAAAATACCACTGTCCGTTTCTAACCGCAAATTAAAGTTGTAAGCCAACGGAAAAGGGAAATTACTTATATTTCATCAGTTTGCGGACTCAAATTGGATCATGCCTTTAAATATCTAAGACTTCCTGCATTTTTTATTCACACAGAGTTTTACCCGCTTGATCATAGAGTTTTAAAAACTGTTTCCATTGCAAATGAATGATCAAATATGAGCCAATTTTGCAAACTTTGCCGATGTGAGGTTTTGAAATCATCGGAAGCGATTAGTTTCGTGCAATGGAGTAAACTCTTTGCTTAAACAGGCCATTTCAGCTTTTGTTTTGTTCAGGTTAGTTTCACAGGAAGAACACACTTGTGACTCGATCATTTATAGTAACAAATCATTTATTCACTCATATTTACATTAATGAATAACTTTCTGGAACTGTCTTTCAGGAGCGCGCATTTTGCTGCACGCTGCACAGTCATTGTGACCTCAACCAAGACATTGTCCCTGAACAATATGGTTTTGTTCGGGTTACGCCGCTGACAAACAGGGCACCGAGTGCGTCAATAAACTGGTTTGTTATATAATGAGTTAATACTGGACCTACATCTGAGCAAAGCTGCATTAAGGCTCAATCACTCAAAGAAGTCACTTCAAAAGAAATACAGAAGAAGTATACTAAAAACAAGGAGAGAAAGACAAATTCTGAACCAGGCATTGCAAACACCACCTAGCTCTCCGAGTGCCGGAAAGTGTGGATTTGAACCCCAACAAGCAAAAGATCACTGCTGTCAAGTTTTACATCAGTGAAATCTGTGTTGACAACCAAGTTGTTTTACTGAGCACACAGAGACTTTGACACGGTCCTGGTTGTTTGGTCAATAACTGATAAAATTTCCCAGCACAAGGACATCTGGCCAAATGAACAGCTAGAAATCGTGGAAAATATCTCAACTGAATCAGGTTGGCTCTTTAATGCAAAGGAACTCAAGGACCACGCTTAAGTGCACAAACAACTGAACTGGCCTGAAGTCTCAATATAGGACACTGGCACTGGAAGCAAAAAGCAGGAAGACTTACAGGCAGGAAGACTTTGTGACAGTTCAGTTGAGTTTCACAAAGAGCCTCGGTAAATTAAAGAACTACTGAACGCTATACAGAAGGATTTCAATGAGGCACAGAATTCAAAGAATGATTGCTGTGGAACGGAGGAGTCAAGCATCAGGGTATTACCACGCAGGAAGATACGAAAAGACACAAGCTGCAAGACAAGACCTAAGCAGGAGCTCAAACAGGAGGACAAGCCTGAAGACACAAGCTTCAAGACAAGTTTCAAGCAGGAAGACAAGTGTAAAGACACAAGCTTCAAGACAAGAACCAAGCAGGAAGACAAGTGCAAAGATACAAGCTTCAAGACAAGAACCAAGCAGGAAGACAAGTCAAGACAAAAGGACAAGACCCAAGCAGGACAAGATGGACTACATGGACTACACCATGGCCGCCCAAAGACCCAGTTCAACCCTCAACGAACCCGATTCCCCAGTTTATGGAGAAAATGTCGACTACGCCATTAAAATTGTGCAGCACTTTCTCAATTTCCTTCCAGCAGGTAAGCTCTTTATTTTTTTACTTTAAATGCACGAAAGGTTTCTCTCAAAATGGTCTTAGGTTAGTAACTACACCTGTTTTGCTTAGCTCAACATCTAACATCTGATGGAATAACGAGGACGAGCTGATTCCTTCACCTCAGTTTAACGAGACAAAATATTTTCTTTACGCATCCAGCTGCAGTTATTGAAGTGAAATTTACAAATTAGGAAGTTGTTTTTTGTCCTCGACGACGTTGCAAAACATATCGTTAAGAATTACAGGACAAGATTTAAAGTTGCGGGACTTGAGATGAATGGTCTCTGCTGCTCTAAGGTAAGAAGTAGGCGGCTTCTTTCTTTCATTCATACAATCAACCGATGACCATTACGGTACAACTCGCATCATCGAAACTAATTCTCTCGTTTCTTTTGACGATATAAGGTTTATTCACTGGATGGTACATAACAATTAAATAGTTTGACATCCACTGGCAGGGTACAAGAAGGTGGTCGATTGATTCGGTCTTAAAACATCTGAGACTAAAAAAGATGTGGCTGATCGGTTTGGGATCCAAACATTGTTTCACTGCTTCTGTGACCCCATCCTTAAGATGATAAATAAATAAGATTAACAAAGAGTTGCAGCTTTTAAACTAGGAGCAAAATCGAGTTTTGGTAACACATGAACATTAAAGGAAAACAAGGCCACTAAATCATAGTTTGCAAGTAGCATCAGTGGTTAGTAAGGAAGACACAGTGAGTTTCAAAGACTTTGATTAACATTCCGTTCAAGGAGGGAATCGCGGTGGAAAACTAACTTTTCATAGCATTATAAACTGCACAATGTTTAACAAACATTTTATGACCCCCATACACAACGAATTCTTATCTGAAAACCTGAAAAGACAGAAAGACTTTGCGAAAAATGATCGCAAATGATAGACAGTCTTGTCGAGCATACGAGACTCCATAGAACGATCATCATTCGAATCACCGTCACCCTTTGTGTTCATTAAACGACCAAAAATGACAATCGTGGGCAGAACTACAACACCTATAAACACTTGCTAGGAGAAAGTAGTGCTTCCATGAACCACAAGTGAACATCATGAAATAAAATCAGTGCTCAGCAATGAGTACATCATTTAGGGTGTCGCCCCTACCTTTAGAAATTCATGTACCACTTTTAAAGAGCATTAGAAGAAGGCACGCCTTGACACAGCCGTCAGGACTCCTTTCTGAGTTTGAACCATCGTTTGCAGTTTTTGAATATATACTGCTGACTACAAAGACTAAGAAATCGATCTTTACCATGTAAACCATGAAACGAGTTCAAAAAAGCCATGGGAAGAGGTTCCACTTTGACTTATGGTTGAACTTCAACACATTTCGTAGACCAAGAGTTAGAAAAAGAGCTCATCAGCTCATAGACTAAGTAAAATTCCGGCGATGATTTCAGTACTGCCTTGACTCGGCCGGTTGTTACAACACAATTTCAGGTGATGCTCAGGTTTGTCCGATTGCTGCTCTTTGCTCATCTGTTACGTGTCTGGTGGATATAGTGAACATCATCCAACCCATACATCTAAGTTCTATGAACCGCATAAGACGGCCTAAAGTCGTAATACTGAAGTTCCTTTGCGAAAAAAGGCTTATTCTCAGTGGATTCCGGCAAGCCGTTAATGGCCAACTCCCTGATTAAATTTGGCTTTTCGTTGAATTAATGAACTCTGTTTTCAAAGTTAGATCACGAAAAAATTACTCAGCTGCGGGTCGCCGAGGATGGTTTAAAGATGTCAAACAATACTGACCTAGGTTTATCAACTCGGAGCTTTCTCACACACAGTCAAACTCGAATCGACATTTGAAAGCTTTCTAGTTTCGACTGGATGATCGTTCACTTAACCATTAACGTGATCATCAGGGAAATCGCTATTGATTTTTACTGGCAAGGTGTGTGGTCTGTATTATGATTACATCTTCCTCTCCAGAGAACGGCGAGAAACAACAACATCTTTATTTGTACCTTAGAGTTAACTTATTGGTAATATAAGATTAAGCTAACTAATAAATAAGAAAAGGTACAGACCTTCAGAAATAACTATTCAGAGTTAAAAATGCCAGAAGGAAAGCCAAATGACTGCATTTGCTGTAACTGCTTTTACGACCAATAAAAGTTTTAATCAAGTACTAAACTCGAACAAGCACCGAGCTCCACTTTTGATTTGAAAAGAGCTAGTAAATGAGATAGATTGAAAACTGGGCACTTCAAAGTTAAGAGAAGAACTATCAAAGTTCAGGAACCAAAATTTCGAAAGGCAGTTTGTACCGAAAATGGCTGTGAAAAGATGTGCTCCTGTGATCAGTTGTAATCGCGCGTTTCAGTCTGATTTCTTGCTGTTATTTCAGTAATGTTCCAGAAACGTTAAGCTGGGGTTGCTTAGGGACATCGGTCATGTTAAAGATACAGGAATGAGGAACAAGATAAAACGTTGGTGGAATCGGAGCGGATGTTATAACTCTAGTGACGATATATCAGCTTTCCACATGAGCGATACATTTCACTTCCCCTGACTATTAAAAAAAAGCAATACCGAAAAAAAGAGACAATTTATTCATACGCAACTGAGCAACCTGGAACAGGAGACCTCTAATCTTTGTAATAATGAAGCAACTCATGCAGTGACGTGACGACTTTGTTGTTTCACAATTTGTTTGAGTTTTGTTGCCAAATCATCCCTGCCTATTTCTCGATTTTCAATTTACTAAATGCTTATCAAGACAGACATAAAGATATTTTACGAAGTTGTTGTCCAGATCATTCGGCGTTGCTCGGCAAAACACATAGTTCCTCCAACGAGGGCAGCTATATTTTGTCAACAGTCATGAACTTTAGGACAACAAACACTGGTAAAGCCATCTAAAATGTTCTTAATTGAAATATAAAATACCAATTGAATACGTGAGTCGGTCATATAATCAATACATAATGAAAACTGAATCACCTATGAAAGGCCGAGGGTTGACCCTTTCGGTACACCACAAGTCATCTTTAAGGAAATTGAATTTGATTAGGGTTTATATTATCACACGAGGCTGCATTCCATTCTCAAGGATTAAATATCAACAGATGGCTTAGCTGTTGATGGAATTGTAGCGCAGCTATTGTAGCTTTCGACATTGAAACCCATACGGGGACCTGCCAGTTTCATGTACATCAGTGTTACAAACTGCGGGGTAACCGGTATTGTATCAGCCTGCGAGCAAGCTCAGTGCCCATTAGGTCTCCCGCGCGGGCGAGCGCCCCGGCGCCCGAACATAAATCTCGAGACCCCAATTGGAAAGCTTGCTCGCAGGCTAACATCACAAAAGTTAACTTGGGATTCTAAAGTCTTCTCTGGAGTTCTCGGACTTCTATTCTGTACCAGGGGATGTGTGTAGGGACCTGGGGAAAGTGGGGGGGGGGGGGGGAGGACAGGAGGCGACGAAAGATTGAGAAAGAAAATCGAGCGATTGCACTGCTCAAATATGTGAGATCCCGGTATAGCTCAGTATAGGCCATCGCACTACGGGGGAAAAAGAAAAAAATTTAAAAACATCGGCGAGTCAGTTGTTGAGCGGCCGGACTCAGAAAAATGCGACCAGGCTGAGGTAAAATTTCTGAGCATGTAAGACAAGACGTGACAGGTTGTAGCGGAGAAGGAAAAATCAACGCAAAAAGACTGATTTATCTAACAGTCAGGAAGAGGACGGATCATTTTGTAAAGAGGCGGGATCTCGGGCAGACCAATTTCAGTGATTATAAGCTCTTAATTCAGTTTGAGCAGCATTTCAGTAGGTAGATTGAAATTGTTCGATGAAGGGAAATACAATAGCTATACAAAACCTCTGCTATCGAGTCAATGACCACGCAAACAACTGACAATTACAAGTGTAATTGAGCGAGTCGTCAGAGCAGACACATACGGTCGGCAGTGATGTAAATTGATCTATTTTCAGCGTGACGTATTGGTCAGTAGAAGAGCTGTAAGTTAAATTAAGCTTACAGTAAAGGATTCAGAATTCTTCAACGTACGCAAATGTGAGGGTTTTGTAAATCGACACTTCGTCGCCTTAGGGCTGGTTCACACTTTGACATAAGCATAAGCATAAGTATAAGCATAAGCATAAGCATAAGCATAAGCATAAGAAAAATATATGTGTGAACCGGGGTTATATAAGCATAAGCATAAGCATAAGCATAAACACAAGGAATGAAAGTTTTTCCATTCCTTGTGCTTATACTTATGCTTATGCTTATGTAACCCCGGTTCACACATATATTTTTCTTATGCTTATGTTTATGCTTATGCTTATGCTTATGTGCTTATGTCAAAGTGTGAACAGCCCACACGCACCAGGTTGAAAAGATTTGTTTGCCTCTGACAAAAATCTCGACAAATTTTGTTTCCACCAAATGTTGAATTTGCTAATCGCATACGCACTTAAAAACACCAAAATATTTTATGCTTCTGCTGAATGGCCGTTTTTTATCCGACTAGTGTAAAGACGAGACGAACTATACGAGACGCATTATCCGTCTGGACGACTTTGGGCAAACATATGTACTTCCGGTCTGGTTATGCGTCTCCATTCAGATAAAGATGGTCACAAGACGACTTATGCGTCCAGACGAACTCTCGCTCGAAATTCGTCGTTCAAGACGAATTACGAGGGATAGTTCGTCTAGACGCCTAACGCGTCTTGTCCCCGTCTTTACACTTGAGAAGCATAACCAGACGAAGTACATATGTTTGCCCAAAGTCGTCCAGACGGATAATGCGTCTCTAGTATAAAAACGGCTAGCGTCTAGACTCTAAAAAGCGAGATCAAATTTCCTTAGTTGACATTTCAACCATTTTAACGCCGGCATATTGTAAAATCTGACAGTTTTGACGCTTGACACAAAATTTGTCCAGGACTACGGCGCTTTTGATGTTCGGTACAGCTTGTAGGACGAAAAATGCCGTTCGCACTTGCAGAACGGAACTGATGACTACCGTGGCCCATATAGGGCATTTAAAATACATTTTTTTGATTGAAATTTTCATCTCAAATGTTTGTTTAATCTCCAAAATACACAACTCGGATTTCCAGCGCAAAAAATCCGAGTTGGTAATTTTCAATTAAAGAACTCGCATTCCTAATCCAAAAATCCGAGTTGTTTAAATTGAAAAATTAACAACTCGGATTTTTGCGGCGTTAGAAATCCGAGTTGTGTATTTTAGAGATTAAACAACTAGGATTTTTTCTTTAAAAATCCGTTGTTTATTTAGAAAGATGTAACAACTCAGATTTTGTAACAAACATTTGCGATGAAAAGTACAATAAAAAAATTTTTAGATGTGCTATATGGGCCACGGTAGATGACAGATATTTTTTGCAAAATTAACAAAAACCATTTATGGGCTCCTGCAAAAACTCGCCTATTGCGTTGGTATTCATCAGAATTAAGAAACCATAGAAAACCTTCTGGTCAGATTCTGATGCCTAGCTGGTGTTTGCCTATAACTATACTGTGCCGCCAAGTCTTTTTTCACATGTCCGTAATATTAATTTTTTAATGTTCAGCAGCTGACATTTTCATCTCAAATTAATGATGCTATTCTTGTTTGATTACAACACGGAAGAAACCTTCCAAATAAAAATTCATATATTACAATATTACGGACCACCTCAGCTTAATAAATAAAATTTTACTATTGTTAATGGCAAAGTCAGTGTTAGTGATCCTCAACCTCTGAGTATTTGAATAATTTGAAAATACGTAACGGGGGCAAGATGAAAATGAAGAGTCATGCTAAACGTGAGTGCAGTTTCTATGCATGGATGCACCACTGACCACGCTTTTCGTTCGCCGTTTCACGGATAACAACAAATCATGATTCAATTTCTTTTGGGTTTCGCTACATACGTAAACGTTACCACATCGCAAATTCCGAAAGGCAGCTCTTGGATCTTTGGGCCTGAATTTGCGAAGATCATTCGAAAATTATCATAACTTCCTCTCATGTAAGTTGTCACAAACCGACAACGTCAAAAATTTAAACCTGCTAGGATTTCACATCAATTTGGTAAAAATCACCTTTCAAGCAGAAACTTTAGCGTCAAACCATTGTGTTCCTGTTATATATTTGGAAACAAAAACAATGTCATTAAGCGTGATTAAGCTCAATTATAGACACGGTCCATTCGTTTGAATTGGCAAGGACTCAACGAACGTCAAACCTGTAATTTTCCTGTTTTCGAATGAATCATGCCAAAAAAAGAAACCGCACGCATGCTCGTCACTGATCTTCAAACTGAATTTCTTGCTGCGCAATGGGGAAAATCCCTGATGTATGTTATAAGATAGCATTATCAGCCAATCAAGTTTTAGTAGGAAAGCGAAGGTTATATAAATCCGGCTGGTGGCAGACTTGTTCATCCAGTTAAACCAGTCAAACGTGTTTACCACGAAGAGGCTTTTCTCCTCTGGGAACGTCAAACCGGTTTCAGGAACTGCAAAACAAGTTTTAAAAAGTGAAGAACCATGATTAGCGGTGAAAGTTTTTCGCCAATCCCACTTCAGGTCCCAGCATGGCAAGAATTAGTGACTCCAGTCGATTTTATCGATATAGGTAAGAATCTTTGCGATTATTTACGATGTCAACTACTGGATAGCCAGAATTTGTGCGGACCTTGAATTTCAACGTTTTACTCTCCAGCTCTAAATCAGAACTCGGCGGATCATCGTGACTCTTGGCAATACAGTGAAAATGTTGAATGCGCCATTAAAACAGTGGAGTACATTCTGAACAGCTTCGTTTCAGAGGGCGAAGGTGAGATATGGATACAATTTTTTTCAATTGGCTATAAAAGCTTATTGTCATTACCGTTCAGGCTCCTGACTGCATTGTAAAACTGAACATTTACCTGAAAAATCGGTCATGATCTCCTGTAACTACTTGAGTTCTCTTAGACGTTTTGACTTCCTAACCCTCTAGTAAAGAAGTTTGAAGTGGTGTAAAATAAAAGGCGCCACCATTTTGCCGATTCTAAGTTCGCGGAGTATTAAGTGCTATGACTCAGCGTGGGCAGAAACGGTAGCAACCCTCAAACGCGAGCACGTAATGGTCAATTGAATGTCACACACACTTGACCACGCACGTTTATACAAGTAACAGCGTGTTTCCTTCGCTTGCTAATTTCAGTATCCGGAAAAGGTATTTCGAATGCCTTGAATCTACTCTGACGAAAGATTCGACAGATCAGCCTAAACTGATATTTTGAAGATTTGCATTTGAGTTCCATCTGTTCGATTAAACACTCTGTACCCTACCCGCTAATCTTCAATAACGTCGCCTACGCCCCCCACCCACCCATCTCCCCCCCTCCTCCCCAAGTAACATTTTCCGGCTCGAAAACACGAGTTTATCTGTTAGGGACTTTAATTGGTTGAGTGCTCATCCATTCAGATTGTCGGTTATATAGTAATAACAAAGAGGATCAAAGTCAGTTTGTTTTTGTTTCGTAAGTAACGAATTACGACAATTAAGTGCAAGTAGACGCATGAAAATGAAGCTAAGAACCATCATATATGAGCATAAGAAGACGGATGATTTGGATATCTGGAAAATACGTAGTTTAAAACTCGGAGCTTTTGTGGGGATTTGATCCAATTTACTTTATTCGGGAGATTTAGTCATCCGTACGGGAGACCGGGAGAGTCGCTCTGTATCCGGGAGACTCCCGGATAATCCGTGGGGTTTGGCTTCGTGTTTACAAAAAATGCAAAACCTGATCGGCCAAATTGCAAAACTTATCGATTAAGCTCTTGAAACGTTCAAGAGATGATGAAATGTAACCTTGCAAATCACAGCAAGCACAGGCGATTCCGGCGATCGCCAGAAGTCATCCAAATATAAATCTTTCAGACTGCATGCTCTCAGTATTAGCGTTTTGCTGGATCTCACTGGAACCGAAATGTAAACATATACTATGGGTTCAACTTGAGTGCTCAAGGAACAATTATGACGCTCTGCGGTATTAATTTCTTTAACGGGAATAACCTTTTGTTTCGAAAAGGCACTCTTCAAATAAAAATATTCCAACAGCTTGGGAGAAAAAAAACTTGCAAATTTAGGTCTAAAATTTGTTGCTATATATGTATTGTCCTTATTTTTACCGAGAAATGTAACTTGTTGCTATGTTTTTCTATTGGATAACAAACGAACAAACAAGTCGCTGTCAATTCATCAATGTCACGCATGAAAAAAAAAAAAACTGGTTTGGTTGGTCGGTCTAAGTGGTCTAGAGTATTGGCCCAGGATTTCGTGTTTGAATCATTACGTAAGATCATGTTAGCTCAAAATAGAAACCTTGCACATGCTTAAGTTATGGTGTAAATAATCTCCTTAATCTCCGTCCATTTGAAGAGCAGCTGTCATTATCAGCCAATCACAAGTTGACAGAAAAAGGAGGCTATATAAACACCTGCAAAGGGTGTGAGAAGCTGAATAAATTATCAAACCAGTTCAACGCGGGTTTGTGGACCATAACTTTTGCCGATAGTACGAAATCGAAACCGGTTAAACGAGTTTACTTCGAAGGAAACTTTCTCCTGCCATTGATAGCAACCGGTTTGAAGAAAGTCCAAAGCGAGTTTGAAAATTGTCTTTGGGACGTCAGACAATGATTTGTGAGTCAAACTGGCCGCAGATAAAGCAAACGACGGGAGCGGACGAGACGGCGTCTCTTTCGAAGTTCATCTCAGGTTTAGGTATGAATGTTCTGGCTTTAGCGCTGCAATGAACACTTACTTGCCCTTTTAACTTGCTTAGCATGATTTTGTAGCTAATGTAGCGCTGCAACGCCGATCAGTCGATTTTCAGCGAACATAGAACGAAATAATAGCGAAAATTCTTGAATAATCGCAAGAAGCTTTTGTTTCATTGTGGACGTCTAAGGTTCCAAGGGGTGTATGAGGAAATTTGCATGCGCCTGTCAGACATGGATGATTGGTCTCGCGTGATGTGAATTATTCATAATGATTTTAGTTATCAAATCAAAATATTTCCATTTTGAAGTTGTATATATTCAGTGTCCAGGAGTTGCCGACAACGGCATGGGATAGTCAGGCGACAGAAAGCGAATGGAAAACAAGGTTCTATTGTTACCCAGATATCAAAGGTTACGGTGTAATCTTAGAAAGGTGTTCCTTTATATTAGGCCTAGAGAGTCTTGCCCAAGCGCGCTTGAGAATGAATCTGTTATTCCGGCCGGTTGTCTAGCTAAAGCGATTTGTCTGGCATAATGTGTGCAGAAGAAAGGAAAGATTTTGTCTCTAATTTTTACCAACGCAACGGTACCAGTCTTACATATATCCACGTGAAATAAAATTCATTGGTGCAGCCTGCACTGTGGTCTTTATTTGTGTACGTATCCAAGCAATTGTTTTTGTCCATCCCGTTTGTCGCTCAGAATATCTTCCGAGGTGTTAAGTGAAGGCCCCTCATGATCAAGAAATTAGGATGATTTTACATCATTTCTTCAAATATCAACATCGCCTCGCCGCTGAGAAAGAAAAAACATTTTAAGTAGTTTACTTCAACACCTGGATATCATCGAGGGAGGGATATCTGTTACAATCGTATCAACAGTTAACTTTTCGTTTCGTCGAAATGATCCCTCTTCTCTCTCTCACTACACAGTCTTAGTATAAATTTCGCTTTCCTCTCGATCTGATCTCGCAATGAAGGAGGCATGTGTAAAAGTTTCGAAAACAGCAGCGTCGAACGCGCTTGAAATTATCACAAACTGGATACTTTGTGCAGATGCGGTCGGAAGTTAGTCAAAATAAATATGCTTTTATTAAAGAATACAAATCCTTGATAAAAATTTCAAAATGCGATTGGCAGAGAAAGGAAAAAACAAATTGAAAATTCAGGTTGATAAGCGGTATGACAAATTGGGAACCACGTGGTTATCAACTCCAAATATGGATACGGAATGATGTCATAGTTTGAACCTCCAATAGGCGGAGTTATCGTTGATTGATAACTCCCTGGATGCCACGCGAGCTTCATTTCTTTGAAAGAGGGCGTTTGGGAGGTTTGATGTGGTCGTCGTCCATATAAACAACGTTTATTCCGTCGTTTTCGGCGTTTGTTCTTCTCCCTTACGATTTTCAATCACATAGAATAGGTATTCATGTTGTAGCTTCAAAACTGGGTTGATTTACTAGCGATTAATATGGAATTCACGGAGACAAATCCCTTCGAAACAGGAAACATAGCTGGTATGTGAATAGGTTTACCGCCAATTTACATTTTCTCTTTTTGAGTGGAATCTTGAGAATGAAAGCTATATTCGTGGTTAAAATGTTAAGTTGTGTTCAGTATCGGCCTGTCTTGGAAAACGTCGTAGGTTTTAACGGCAAGACTTATTTGGAAATGATAATCACATGGTTTGTCATTGCAGTCATAGAAAGCTTCATGCATATTTATTTTTAATATTGCTTTTTGTGTGTTCACCCGTTATGCTGTTGGCTCTCGCTGTCAGAAAGGCTGTCAATTTCTTTTTGTAAAAATATGATGATAGCAAATGACGTTTTTCATTCTTATTTCTAATTTGTTTTCCCAAGACTGCTCTGTGTTTGATTTAATCTCGGAACCACTGCATTTCGCAACCTTTCAAAACGGCGAAGTCAAAGCACATGGCAGTCGTAAACTTTTTCGATATAGATCTTGGATGTTATGGTTTGAACATGTAGATGTGTGGGGGAAATCTTATTGGTGAGCAAACTAATTTAGTCGCGGTTTATCTCTGCGTCCTGTGGAGTAGAAGAAACAAAAGAAACGTAAAAGAAAAAAAAACTATTTTCAGACAGCAAAACAAACTCGGTGCGAAAATGTACATTTTGTACAACTTTTAGTCTTTTAAAGGTGTGAACTTTGGACCTCATCTTGTGTCATTCCAAGGAGGGGTTTTAATCATGTTAAAATCTTCTTGTGTTCTTTTGCAGATCATTTTACTCCTGAAACACAAGATAAGGAAATTGGACTTTTCAATCAACCATCCGGTGAGTGTTTTTGTTACGCTTCATTTAGCGCTTCACTTTGATCACAGCCAAACAAAGTTCACGTGTCGAACTTTTCTCAACTTTGCTCCATTCGAGGCAAGCTTTCTTGCAGTTTATTGAAACCACTTTTAAGCTTCTTTAAGTTGACCTCTTGGGCTCTTCTTACACAACATGTAATGTTCCTTTGCATACTTTAGCATAATTCCTTGGTGTTAATGCACACTATTGGGCAAGAACACTTATCTGACTGGTGGAATTCGTTTGCACTTTGTCCCCTTCACTCTTTCTGTATGGATCGAATGTCAAGAA
The DNA here is from genome assembly GCA_948470475.1 of Galaxea fascicularis. NCBI lineage: Eukaryota > Metazoa > Cnidaria > Anthozoa > Scleractinia > Euphylliidae > Galaxea > Galaxea fascicularis. Next base: position 26,292,991 of record OX419341.1, on the reverse strand, counting down.
AAATGTTTTAAGAAATATAAATTAATGTGTTCAGAGACATTTACTGCTGTTAGTTCCGCAGTTTGTAAAAGTGCTCTTCTTTTTCAGTGCTCTGGGAAGTGAAAGTGTTCATTGGCTATAGATCTTTCAACACCCGATTGAAACAATGATATCTGCTGAAAGTTGCAAACCATAAATTATGCAACCAAATTGATGGCTTTAGAATGAACTGGAATGTGTTTGTTTTAACTTCATTGTGGGCGTACTTAATAGAAAGAGTACACATGCTGTGAACAATCTACTTAGTAGGGAAAGATCATTGTACTTCAAGAAATGGTATATTTTTCTGGAATTGTAATCTTCAATAAGATTTAATATGAGGTTGTAAATCAAATGAAATGAACCTTCACAATATTGTGAAAAAAAAAAATGGAGGATGTTGAGTAAACACCAGGATTGTGATAAACATGATGCTCTGAAAGTTAAATTTATTTACCAGGAGCACAGTCTCCTATACATGGTTTCTTCATGGTCACTCGATTCATGGCAGTTATGTCATTTCTCATGCATGTATGCTTTGTTGCAGAGTTTGTAGCTACATTGGAGGTGCCAGATTTTCCAATGGATATGGCTCTCCTGGGATTTCCCAGTCTGGACCCATGTCAGTCACCTTTTGATTCGGATGTATCTGACAGTTGTCCAGCATCACCTTCCCCGGCACCCTCACCTTCACCTCATTGCTCATCATCTTCAGAGTCTGGTATCGAGGATGGTAGTGATATGGAAGAAGCAAATGTTTCTTTTAGCCAGCAAGCCACTGGTGGTATTAATGTAAAAAGTGAAAATCCACCCTCTACTTTGAATTCCTTGAATCAAGTTCCTGAGAATGGAGATGGTAATAGAAAAAGAAGGAAGAGTACCAGAAAAACTTCAAAGGACAGCACCGTCTTGGAAGAACTAAACAAACTCCTTGATGAAACCAGGATGTCTGTAATATCAACTTCTACATCCCAACCATTGCAAGCAGAATCTAACATGACCAGTTTCAATCTTCTGGCAGGCATCCAGACCACAGCAGCACCAACATCCATTTCTCACAGTTGCCCAATGTCTATTGAAGTAAGTCAAGCTGCTACTTTGGCTTCAACTCATCCCATATCAGTGTCCAGTCAGCTGACATCAACAGTTGCTACAAAGGCCAGCAGTTCTCCTCCAGTGGCCTCTCAGTCAAAAGCAAGGAATAAACCAGTGAGGAACTCTAGGAAGTCTGATGAACCAAAGATTGTGATTATTGAAGAACCAGAAGAGGTATTCACATTGACTGTGCAGTATTGTTTATTGAAGGGGTTTAGGTGATCATAGAAAAACTGAAAATTTGTGGTCTGTTGATGTCGTAATCATGAAGATGGAGCACTTTTTAGTTCTCTTATGTATTTTTACACTTTCGTGAAGGCTTGTGTCATTTTTGTTATTTGAATATTGACATGCTGGCTTTCACTTCTATTTTAGAACTACAGAGCAAGATATGAAAGTGAAGGTTGCAGAGGTCCAATCCATGGATCTCAAGAAAACACCTTTCCAACTGTGAAGGTAACATGCTTGTTTGAACCTGTTTTTTCCTTTAAGTTTCATGGACATGATTGTATGTTTGAAGTAATGATGTTCAGTTCACAATGTAATATTTGAGTTATCTTACTAGGTAGAATAACATTTGTACAATAACATTCTGCTTCCTGCTGCACTATTTTGTTTGTGTCAGTGTCCTTCATGGGACATGTGCTGTGGTGTTGGTGCAGTGCTTGAAATAGTACTTTTTTTCTCCTCAGGTTACGGGATACAATGATGCCATTTGGATTACTGTCCACCTGACAACCAGTGGTGGTGTGCCACATTACCATTCCATTCATGGACCAGGTTCTACCAAGGTGCCCTGTAAAGAGACGACATTACCTGGAGGGGTACCAGCTGTTCAAGTTATGGTTGGCCCTGATTCAAATATGACTGCTGTGTAAGTAACCTTAAAGTCACAGCTGAGTTGTCTCCAGTGTCTCATGTGATGCTTAATGTGTCTATATTTGCTTTGTAGGCTTGATTCATTAAGCATACGTAGACTTCGAAACTGGGAAGGTGATCGGGAATTGAGGAAAAGGGGAATTGATCCTAGAACATGGAAGAAAGAACGCAAAGAAGCACGTCTGTTGTTTCAAGCAGAGATCCCTGAACAAAATGGTTGCCCTGCTTCTAAGCTGATATGCAAGTCAAAAGTCTTCCAGTGCAGCTCATGTGAGTGTTTGCTGAAATAAACTTAGATTTTGGGAAAAAACGTGTTTTTTGCAAAATCAGTGGGGAAAACGTTGTTGAGTGTGCCTTCAAGTAACGTTGTATCATGTTCTTTTGACAGCTGGTCCTCCAGGTAACCCAGAAATTTGGTGGGCCAGTATCAGTGAGGGTTCTGTTGAGGGTGGCGATGAACTGGGTCTGATTGGAAAAAAGTTTCAGTCAGGTAAGAGATGTTGTTGTGTTAAACTGAAGGATGACACTTTTCTTGCACAGGATTAGGGCTGTCATTAAGGGCTGGGGCCAGGGAGTTTCCCCTCAAATTTTGAGGTATACCCCAGCTACTCTGATATAAAACCAGTTTGTTGACTTTGCTTCAGCAACTCGAATCCCCAGCTGTTTTGTTTTTTCTCCCCACCTACTTCAAAAATTAGTGACAGACCTGCATAGGATAGTTAATTAAACCTTTTTTTTTGGTTTTGGTTCTAGGTTTCAAAGTACGTTTCTTCTCAGCCAAGTCATCAGGTAGGAAGTCTGTCTCTTTTTCCTTACAAATTTGATGGATGCTCACAGGAATGTAAACAAGGTGTCACTTTTGTTTCAAATCTGCTGTTGGGCAGTTGTGTTACCTTGCAAAAAGAAACATTTTGTTATGTGACTGACTTGCAGCAAACTTGGAAAAATGTGCTCCTTGCATCTATTCTTGTGACTGATGGGTATCAGATTACAATGCAATTTCATGTTTTTCACAAATTGTAAAATCGCTGTTTCAAATCTGTTTCTGAAGTCAGACTAATTCATAATATTGCATAAGAGATACTTTGGCTCTAAACTGGAAAGCTTCAAACAAAAAGGTTTGCAAGCATCGTAATTTGATACCCCAGATTTGATGTATTTATGTATGCATTGAACTGACATGCCTCTGTTTTTTAGAAGATTTGGCACACTAAGTGATTTCTCTCTTTGGTTTGGAAATTGTGAGTGATTTGCACTGCAAAATTCATGTAAGCCGAGATTTCTAGTTTTTTTTTTTTGTCAAATTTGTGTACTGTTTAGATGGACAGAACTTGTTTCAAAGCAAGAATTGGCTGTGGCTGATCTCCGTGAGATTCTGACGTGTTGGGTTTGAGTTGGGTTTGACTTGGGTAGGTTGGGGTTGGTTTGTTTGGTTGGGAAAATGGAGGGTAGGAATAGGAACATTTCATGGTGTGCATTCAGCAATTGGCAAGCATGACAGATGTCTTGAAAGTCACAAAGAGTTGTCACTTCATGGTGCTTTTGTTGTGATTACTCAAGTCACTGAGAAAGGAATCGCTAATGCTGTAACTCACTTTCAACTGGGATGTTGTCTTAAATGTTGGAACTGCATGTTTAATGCAGAACCAGAGAAATTTGTTCAACCTTCATAAATTGAAATAAGCCGATTCCTTTCAGCTAATTAATAGAATTCAAAGAAATCAGCAAAAAGTATGATACAAAGGTCTTGTAAAAAATGTTTCCACTTCTTTATCCAACACTGGCAGTGACTGAAGGAAATTGAAACAGCGTGGTGAAATCTTTGGTTTAGAAATTGAAAATCACAGTCAAGGGCTGTGTTCTACAGGTGTCCGGTTGCCCCTTTTGACTTACTTTTGCCTTTGGGCAACTGGGAAATAACAGTTTTGGCACCAGACATATGTTGGGCACCCTGGATCTCAAGGGTTAAGAGATTTTGGGTGCCCAACTACTCTACTTAGAGCACAGATTTGAAGTCTCTAATCATATTATGGGAGTTGAGCTGAAACATAAGCACTGTGAACTGATATTTTCCTTTTTGTGTTGACTTCATGAAGACAGCGGCTGTCAACAAAAATTGTTAGGAATCTTGTTTCTGGGGTATTCAGATTGGACAAAGAAATTCTCCTTGGTGTATTTTGCTGTAGCCAAGATTTTTCAATTGTGCACACTGGAGGGTGGGTCAGTTATAAAGCCATACATCCATGACTTACAGAGGCATTCATAATGTCTTCCAGCTACATGTTTTCATTTTGTAGAACACAGTAGCTGTAGTCTTGCTAGTTGAGAGATTTTCACTGGAGATCAGGCACAGGAGGCATGCCAGTTTGCATTATTTGATGACTAACTCTGCAGAACCAAGTACTCCAGTAAGACATTTTGGTAGAAAACTTAGTTCTCAAATTACAATATGTGTTGTTGGATGGGAGGGAGCGAATTTTCACAATGTATTTTAGTTCTGTTTCTGTTCAGCAATTTTTTGTAGTGGCAGTTTTATTTTGTGACAGTGGAAAGTTTATATTTTCAGATGAGCATAAGCTTTTTTGCTCAACTTTCTTGGTTCTGCAAAGTACTGTCATGGGTTCACATGATTATTTGGGTTACACTGAGTTATTGGGTGGGTTTTAAGGTGTTAATGCTGATTGTAGTTATTGCGCTTCCAGAGTTGACACTGTATTGACCACAATGGACATTGCTCACATAATTGCTTTTTTACCGGTGGAGGCTGTATATTTACAGGTGCTCGGTGTCCTCTATCTCTAAATTCTCATTGAAGTAAAAGTAATTCTGGTTTGGTCTGCATTGTATTAGGCCAAAAGTATTCCTTTCCTGTCAAAACCTCATCTCTTCTCATGCCCTCTTTGTAGTCCTGAACGGAGCTTCGATCTGTTAATAATGTACAGAACAAGATAATGTTGATGTGAAACATTTTTTCCATTTTGTCAAGTAACCAGCTCTTTTTAAGGTTTCTTAAAACTGCGTTGTTTCTGTAGAGATCTGAATTGTGTGGCATGCCTTGAGTGAAATTTAGGTTCAAGTGTCTTTTTTCGTCTCACTGGCTTGACCTCTCTTTTACAAAGATCTGTTTATCTAGTGTAGAAACTATTTCAGTGACAAATGATCACTTTCCACATCAGGTAATGTTCACCAGTCTTACGCAGGCACACTTAAAAGGCAGTTGTTCTTCTGGCCAATATGTCTCACTGGAACTATTAATTGATGCAATTTTGGGCTCTGCAGGGCTTGAATTTCATTTTTACTTTTAAGTATAGTCCTGCAGTACTAGCTTTCAATAATTGTTCTTTGATCTTTGGAAGACCTTGTTCAATAATTAGACAATAATTGCCTAATAATTGCTTTTTGTTTTTGGGAGTTTATAATGTCATTACATTATTTAATCTTGAACCTCACCTAGTTCAAGTGTTGTGAAGTAAGTTGAAATGTTTTTCCAAGGTAAAAACGTTTTAAAAAGTCCCAGACTACCCATTTCCAGTACCCTGATAGTTTTTTTTTTAAAAGGTTGAGGTTTTGCTCTGAATGAATCAGTTGTTTTAGGATACACAGTCCAGTCAGGTGCATAATAGCCAGAGTGAGCTCCTCTTTCTTGTTGGAGTGACTTGGTTTGTTTGACATTAACATTTGGAAACAACTTGGTGTAATAAGACTTACAATATTTAGTGAAATTCCCAGGCTGTATTGAAGTCCACTGATTGAGCTTGTGTATCTTCACACAATCATTTTGTATACAGAAAATTTCAAGGAAGAACATTCTTTTTTATTTTTTGTGCTGTCTTAAATTGGTCCAAAAAGTTACATTGTCTAAATTTTTCTGGATTGTTTGATATTCATTTCAAAGTTTACAATTTGGGAAGACTTGGTGAACATTGTCTGATGAAAGCAATGTGTGAGCAATTATTATTGTGGACTCCTGTCGACAACCTAACACTTCATTACAGTGGAAGACAATTGCGCATGAATTTTATCTTCACAGTTGCACAGTGAGACAAGTTTTTTGTCTTTTTACTTTGTTATTCGGTTTTTCTTGTTTGGAAATTGCTTAGTCTTGGGTGAGGGTATCTACTGACTATCCAAAGGAAGGGCCATTTGACTTGTGACACTGTTACATTGATTTACTCCTGTTGAAAATTCCAGCCAGTTGTAGAATATTATCAATTCTAAAACTTTATATCCTTAGTTTTTGTGAGTTTCAATGAAGTAGCGAGCCCCACTGGTTATTCATAGACGTCTTGGATACTTTGTTGCAAAAATTAGTAGACTAAATCCCTCACCTAAGGCCACAGCATTTCCTTTTGTTTTCGTGTTTTGGCTGTTTGAACCATGAGAGTTTCTTGTTTTTGGAGCATTCTTTATTTCCTCTATTTCCTTTCGGTTGGAAATATTGCTGAGCTCTCATGATTCAAACTTTTTTCATTTACTTATGTTTCCTGTGTAGTCATGCTTTGGAGCTCTAATTGCAGTGTAAAATAAATTCAATACTTTGAATAATCCAATAACTGAATACATTGGCATTTGCTCCACTGCTTGCAACACAGAAAATATGTAGCAACAACTGTGTAGTGGATAAAGGACCAAAACACTTTTTGCCATATTTGTTGCAGTCTGCCTCAAAGTTGCAACACAGATTCTCTTTAAATAAATTGAATAATCATAACTATGAAGACGATTTGGCTTGAATTTTCTCTTGTAGTTGGTAGCCTATTGAAGCAGAAAGTTAGTATTGGTTGTTTATCATCTACAAAGGTTGTTTTTAGATTTTGTGCATGTGGGAGATGGGTGTTATTTATTGGCATACTTTTATATTTCCCAGCCTCTTAAGGAATGGCAGCTTAAACTCCAAGGCATACTCTTGAGAGAAGAAAACATACTGAAACAAAAAGGTCAAGAAACACAAAATCAAAGAAAAATTATTGGTTTTAAAGAAGAAAATTGGATATGAACCCTACCATCTAAACATCTCATGTATGTCTTAGAGGTTAATCTAAAGGAGTATGGGGGTTGTTTATTGTGTATGGTCGCAATGGAAAGTTTAGTTGATATGCTCTTGTGTAAAAAGAATTGATTAGGAATTGGAACTTCTAAAATGTTCATAACAGAAGTCTTGAGCCATTTAAGAATACTTGTGACATCAGTTTTATTTTTTTCTGATCATACCCCAAAATTTTCTTCCACATTTAATTGGACTTTTTAAGCCATTGTAATGATTTGGGTGATTATTTCATCAATAACCCTATTCTAAAATGTTAATGCTGTGTTAACTGATTCTTTTACTGTGTAACAAGAATTCCTGCCATCCCTTTCTTGGCTTTTTGGTCACTGCATCAAGCAGCCATTTGAAATGAATTTTGCAAACACTCCCCCCTTTCTTTCCACTTGGCTGCTTGATGTAGTCTGGCTTGGTTTTTGTTTCCCTGCTACTGGGTATGGTGGGGAGGTCTTCGCCGAATGGGTTTGTCGGCATCTGTTTGTGTTTCAGAGCTGAAAAACATGTTGAGAGCTCTTTTTAAAGGTTTATCCAATTTTTCTTCCTAGAACCTTGGGAGAGTTTTGCAGAGGTTGACAAGAGTAAGTCACACCAGGTAAGGAGTGGTCAAAACCATGCTTTTACTGTAAGCGTTCTACATAATGCTGGAAATAGATTGAAAAAGGCTTAGCCGTTGGGTGTCATTCGTCTTTTTGCAAAATTGTCTGTTTGCTTGTATCCTTGCAGTGTTTTTATGCAAGGCAGTTGCTGACATACATGTATTGAGCTGAGGGCACTAACAAGATTTGCAGACTTCTTTGAACATTGTGTAAACCATGCTGAGAATTTACAGCAAAAAAAGTGTTTTGATTATGACCTGTAGTCATTTTGTCATTAAATGTGTTATCTTTTTGCAGGGAAACATAAGAATTATTTGTGCTAATCATACATCTGAAAATGCAGAGTTTTTATTCCCTCTGCACAAGTGTTTAGGAGGAATTTAACCACTAAGTTTTTTGCCAATAATTTTTTTCAGTTTTTGATGTTTGGTGCATTTATCTCTTAAAGGGTGCTGCTGTTGTACTCACCCCAGCATATTGTGACACTCAGATAGCCTCTCCTGTCACTGTAAATGTGGAGGTAATGTTTGGAAATGGCAGAGATGCAAAATCAAGTGATTCTATCGAGTTCACTTACCAACCTAAACCCAACCCACAAGTTCAGGAGGTTGAAATGCATCCTAATCTGCCTGTTCCCACTGACACCTACCTGCCAATGGATATTTTCAACTCGATTGGTGACATTGTCATGAACAGTTTACCTCCACAGCAAGTGCTGGAACCACCAGTGACAGCACCTGCACCAACGCCTGCACCTGCCCCAGTACCAGTTGTTTTACCACCAGTGAGCGATGAGCAAGGTAAGCTCTTGGTGCAAGGCTGTGCTCTAAGAATAGTAGTTGGGCACCCAGCATATAAGTTTGGTGCAAAAACTAATATTTCCTGGTCACCCAATGGCAAAAGTAAGTCACCAGGGGCGACTGGGTGCCACTAGAGCACAGCCCTGTGGTGACCTTTTTGTCTGCTGCATTTTTTACACTGTAGGGAACACTGCTGTTGTTTAGTACTAACATATGTCCATCGTGTACATACCTTTTAAAATGGATTTTATCTTGCCGAAATACTGATGCAGCCGGCATGTACTAAAACCAGGAACACCGGAACAGCCGAAAAATCCCGAAACACCGAATTTGACGGTGTTGTTTTGTTTTCCCATTACAGACTGCGTGATATTCTCAGGGGAAAAAAAAATTCATATTCACGCGACTAATTGAAAGTTTCTCAAGACCATGATCTCATAGGGGGAGCTGGAATGGTGGAATGGCATTCGTCTCCCACCAATGTGACCCAGGTTCGCTCCCCTGACCTGCCGTCATAATTATCAAGGTAGAGTTTGTTTGTTTTTCTCCGGGTTCTCCGCTTTTCCTCCCTCCACAAAAACCTACACTTCTAAATTCTGATTCGATCTCATACACATACACTTTATAACGAGCTCTTTTCGGCTGTTCCGGGCTGTTCCAGTGTTCTGGACTGTTCCGGTGTTCCTGATTTTAGTACATGCCGATGCAGCCTGTGTAAATAGTCATACTTCATTATCTTGAGTTGCAAGTTTGGGCCAACTAATGAATAACCTTTGCTGGCATGTCACTTGTTAAAAAATTTCACCAGTAAAGTCAGTATTGATTACAGACAAATTTTGTGTATTCATGTCGTGTTTGAATTAATATTGTTTACCTTTGTTCATCAGACTGGCAATCCTTGTGTGTTCTGCTTGGGGAGCTGCATAATAAAGGACAGCTTTCCTCACAACATGTTAAGGTAATCTCTCTTCCTGGTTGCTTAAAACCAATTTAATAAAATAGATGAAGGGTAGTTTTTAAACTTAATTTATTTCAGACTTCTTGAGCAATCACAATGTGTGGTTCCAGAAAATATCCATCCCCCCCCCCCCCCCACCGAAGATCATTGGAAATTCCGAGGGAGAGGGGGGGTTAAAGGGCAGGAATTTCCGAAGGGTAGGGGGTTTCGTGGGGAGCTACTTTTCCAAAGGGTCACGAACCATGTACAAAACATTGAAAGCAACATACGATCGATCTGAAGCACAAAAACGTACATACGTTGTTTTGAAACAAAAGTCAGTACTCCTGGCCATTGAGATAAAGTTCACATTATTAGCTTCAATGTTTCTTTTTTTCTTTGAGTTAGCTAGCGCTACAATCTCCCGAAGCTACTTTCTTCAAAACATTTAAAATGGCGGTCTCAACTGGAGTCTCGTCTCCAGACTTCCAGCTTTGTCTCGTTTTCGTTCGACCTTCAGAAGGCTTGGCTACCTGGCTGGTACATCGTGACAACGTTCACGAAACCTACCGCTTAACATGTCTGTTAGTGAAGTTTTTGGTCCTTAAATAAGAATCAACCCAAAGAAACTGACAAAATGTATAGACAAAGGAACCTTGTAAGTTTCTGTTTTATTTACTATCGTTTGCGAAGTTGTTTAAGCGAGTGAAACGTTCTCATCGGAGTTTGCACAAAAACGCGAAACAGTCGACGTGCTACCCAATGTTTAAGCTTATAATCTTGCATAAAAACAACACAAACATAATTTGCAAAGTTGATGGCGAAGAAGCTAAAAGTTTAGCTGGATAATAAACTTAACAAAGCATTATATTTTTGTTAAAGTTAACCTTAATGTTTACACTGTTGTAATAAAATTCTATCGCATTTACATAACTAAGTTGGTATTCACTTTCTTTTTTAGAAGTACAAAACTTCTGGAAATTCCGGAGGGGAGGGGGGGTCATCAAAGACCCCTCTGGAACAGAAAATCCTAGGGGGAGGGGGGTGCAAATCAAAAAGTCTTCCGTGGGGGGGTATGGATATTTTCTGGAACCACACAATTTGAGCTGTAATATCACGGGTGACAAATAACTCCTTAATTTTGATGTGAAATTTCAGATTTAATTTATATTGCCATGGCAATGTTTTGTGCCAAGATGGCACTCCAGGTTCGAAGATGTTATGGATGTGCTTAAGAGCTCTTAAAAGTTTTATCTTTATACATTTTTGCTTGAATTTTACTAGGCCAGTTTGCTTTGGCCATGTAATAAACTTTTAGCGTCAATTTATACTTGTTATACTCAGTTAATTCATGACGAATTACAGTGAATCGTGTAACAAAGATCTGACAGTTGACTCAACTTTAAAACGTTTTAAAAACAGCAAGAAGGATTTTGTTGAAAATTTCAAAAAATTGTGAGCTTTAGCCAAAAGTATGCTTTAAACATTTCAACATGTGGAGTTCTCAATACAATAAACAAGTCAAAAACCTATGATTGTGAGCATAAATTGTCACCCATGATATTAAAATGTAGTCGAATGGTATACTCGTGAAATTAGGGAATAATTTCACGTGTGTTTTGTCAATTTTGATTACACATACAAATAGCTTTTGTCATCTGAAATTGAAATGCAAAGCAGCTTAACTTGCAAAATTTTATGAGTAACTGGCCTTGAGAAAGTCTACTTTAATTATGAAAATGGTAACTGTTTTTGAAAGGCCACCAATCTAATCTTGTTAATTTCAGGAATTGTGTGACTACATCAAGAGAAGGGACACCTTACTGTTACAAGCTTTTCGTTCGGCGAGAACTGCTAGCACAACGGAACAACTCCAAGCAAACTTTAAACAGTATTTGTCTGGAATGCTCTGTGATTTGTAGGTCATATTGGCTGTGTAGAAGTTAATTTAAATTTATATTATTACAGCAATTCATATAGACTTCAATTTTATTGTATGTAAGAGTATATTTCTTTTATATTAAAAGTTCAGTGATTTTACTTATCCGTTCAGACAAAGTCTAATTACCAGGACCTGAAACCTAAAACAGCTCAAAAGACTGGATTACAGGATTGATTTCACTCCATGGTACCTGTTTTCATGGGATAAGTAAAGTCATAAAAAAGACACCAAATAGATACATGTATATTGTTTTGTGACCCAGTCATTCCACATGTGCTCCCCTTAACTGATAATGCATGCAAGGTGGATATGTGATATCCTGGCTTTGCTCGTGTATATTACCAGTTGGGTACAGTACAAGTTGGAATGTATCCTCAGATATTTTGTAACCTGTTTTATTAAGAGTATTAGTTGATTGTATAATTTTAGTTCAGTTGGTCAGGTACAACTTAAGTGACTAATATTCGACTTGCTATTTTGATCCATCCCCTCATTTTGAAACTGAATTATGTAGTTTGCGTTAATTCAGTCTAAACTGAACTGAACAGAGTTCTTGTCCAACAATTTTGTTTTGAATGGCCGTGGAGGCAAATTGTCGTTGAATACCTAGTTGATATTAGTCGCTTGGTGTCCTTTTGATCATTATACCTCAATTGTATGGTATCTAGTCAAATCCACGTTGTTGATTGTACAAGGTAGTAGCCAGAATTTGGGTTGAATTCACTGTTGTTGTGTACCTTTTCCAAGTTTTACCCCCAAATTTGCTTTCACTCTAAGAGAGAGTTTGTGAAATTGCTTGTTTGGCTTTGTCAGAATTTAATCTTGGTTGCACAGCTTGGTGATCTCGAAAGTTCGGTTGTACATCTTATTCCAAATAGCTGCTATTTTAATATTCAGTTTAAATTCAGATTAGTTCTCGTTGCCTCGTTCAAGGAAAAATATTCTTTTGAGTATTGTGCTCTTAAGAATAAGGCAAAGGGCTAATTTGAATAAAAACAAAGGTCATTAGAATGGGAGTCGTTTTGGAATAAGGTGTATTGACTTAGATGGTAGCTAATCTTCCTTTTCAGGAAACATGTACTGGACTGCATTTTATTTGTTACTGTTGTGATAGCATGTTAAAGTGCTTTGTTTCGTGCAAGTTCCCAAATTCTTGTCTAAGATGGATAGATAATTAAAATACAAAAAATCGTTGGAAACCACAACAAAGTGGTTGGCTAATTTTGTCATACTTTCATCCGATGTCTTGCTCGTGTTGTAAGTGCCACAAAGACTTGTTGGTTTGACTACAGCTATTTATTTGCATGGTCAAGTTTGATTTAAATCAAGCAAGAATGACCCCGACAAAAAAGCCAAAGGGGAAAGGCGAACATGGAGCGGGGTGGGGTGTATGGGTAACTCTGAACAGAGTTCCCTTGAAAGTTCAAAGGTTACTTGCCCCCAACCAACAAACCTTCTATCCGCAGGTTCCTGTGAAGAGTTTCAATCGAGCTTTATATTACAGAGTGCATGTTTTTATGCGCATTGTTTTTTGTTTTAAGACGAACTACTGTAAATGGTTCAATGTTAAATTATAGATGCATTGTTTTGGTTAAGTTTAATAAATATGCCTTGACCATTCTTCTTTGTGGTTTCATTTGTATTTTCACCCTAAATCTAATTTCAGCGGTTTTCTCTCGGTTTCGGACCTTGCATGAAAAGTTTTCCAGGTTCCATAAACCACTCACCGTCGAGCCATCTACGGGTGGTTGTGCAACTGTATAAGTTGTTTGAGCTCGGGCCCTAATTTACCGTGGCCTTGTTTGTCGTCTCTGGTTCAAATGACCGTTTGCTTCCCTCCGATAGTGAGTACTAAGGACCTTTAGATTTAATTACGAGTACGAGTACGACTTTTCAAATCCTGTTCGCGTGCTTCAGATGATCACTAGTGACACCAATCTTGTTTCTGCAATCTCGGGATCTACTGGCAAGTAACAAGGAAGAGTGAGGGTTCAGGGGAGGTGACTGGTTTGAAATTAGTACTCGTACTCAAATCTAAAGGTCCGTACTGTCTACGCGACTGAAACGCCATTTATTTGGAAGGGAAACGTCCATGTGTAATTTACGGATGGCGATACGGACATAATTGAAGTCGATTCAATTCACGAATATTACAGAGAAGGTTGAGACGGTTAGTTAACATACACGAAAAAGAAATAATTTACAACCCAATGCCACAAAAGATGTAAGGAAAGAAATTCTTGGAAACGAAACCGATTTGTTACAGGGGAGGAGGGGTGGCGCAGCGGTAAGAGCGCTCGCCAATGTGTCCCAACTCTGTGTCATAAGTGGGCTGAGTTTGTTGGTTCTCTACCCCGCTAAAGGGCACACTGTTCCATCAAAGCTACACTGCAATGGAAAAACCTACACCGACAAAACATGATATTGTCAATCAGTTCAATGCATATTTTATAAATATTAGTCCAAATTTGGCATCTACAATTCACTTAAGTATAAAACCTTGTGCTTTCCTCCCTGCAAATCATAGTTCTAGTTTTTTTCTCTCCCCAGTGAATTCAGTACAAGTTGAGTTAGCACTATCTGCCCTTGATAGGCATAAAGCCATTATAGATATCCCCAACTATCTAATCAAGATTGCCAGCAATCTGCTCTCTATTGGCCATTCCGAAATTCAAAGGGGAACGGGGGCGAGTTTCAAATTTTGAAGTAATCGATAAATTGACACCATCACATGAAAGATGACATTGAGTTTAGTCGTTTGACCAAGTTTGATTCTTTTAGGTTGAACAGAGACCAAAAGTTATAGACCTTGAAACGTAGCTCAAAATCCATACAAACGTCTCTAATTTTGTGACAGCGTCCCCAATTTGGTTGGTTGGTGCAGTGACAGACCCTGGCAACTACCCCCCCCCCCCCCCATTGCTGTGCTATCTCCATTTTCCAAAATCCTTGAAAGACTAGTGTACAATCAGCTAAATCATTTCCTAGAACAGGAAAACATTCTATTTAAGCATCAATTTGGCTTCAGGAAAAATTATTCCACTGAGCAAGCAATTCTTGAACTCGCTGACAATCTTAAAATGAAAATTGACAGCAATGAAGCTATATGCAGTATTTTTCTTGACCTATCTAAAGCCTTTGATACTGTTAACGATCAGATCTTACTACAGAAATTATAGAGATACGGAATCCGTGGTGTTCCTCTCCAATTGTTTAAAAACTATCTTGAAAGCAGAACATAGAATGTTGAAGTTGAAAATGTTAAATCAAACCCACTTTCTATCCAATGTGGTGTATCACAAGGCTCCACTCTTGGCCCACTCCTATTTTGATATATATCAACGACATGCGTAATTGGGTTTACTGAGAAAAGGTGGCATTAAAAGAACATTTGCGCTGACGACACCACTCTGTTCTACTCTTCCAATTCTCTAAAGGACCTTGAAAAAACTATAAATGAGGAATTCAATCATCTCCTCAGCTACTGCTCAGCTAATAAATTCTCTGTAAACTTTAGGAAAACCCACTACATGACAATTTCCTCCCCCCCCCCCCAAAAGGCAAATAAACTTAATCTTAATTTACACAATATTGAAGAAAAGAATTACATAAAATACCTTGGTATCTACATTGACAAAAATCTAAATTGGGCTCCCCATATTCAGCACATAAACAGCAAAATATCTAAAAACTTGGGAATCCTTTTCAGATGACGCTATTTCTTAACTTTAACACCCTCAACTGACAAATATATTACTCACTTATCTACCCCTACCTCCATTATGGAATTATGAGTTGGGGAAACACATACCCAAGTAGATTAACTAAAGTTAAAACAAAACAAAATAAATGTATACGCTGCATATTTTTTAGCCATAATAGAGAAAGTAGAACACCTTACTTCAAACTTCTAGATATACTAACATAGAATGAACTTGAACATACCATAGAATCACTATTTGATATAATTGTCCACAGTCGCCATGGCACCAAGCGCACTCTCTATGTATTCCCACTCATAATATAGCGGTGGTTAGCTCGAAAGCTAAGCTCCTCTGACCACCGTACACTTCCATCAAAGCCATTAATTTCTTTTTCTTCTTCTTCTTCCTCTTCTGTATTATTGTACTCCTACCTTACTATATATAATGTAAATATTTTATAAAAGTGTGAATAAAAATTGAATTGAATTGAATTGAATTGCTTCGAGAGGTTTTTCTTCAGGTACTCCGTTTTCCCCTCTTCTTAAAAACACATTTGATTTGATGTGGTTTGAGTTGATTTACAGTCTCCCCAATTAGTAGAGCATCTGTCCTCAGCTAGAAAGATTTGAGAATTATGTCCGCTTTAAAGCTAGTGAATGCCAGTTGTTCACCGGACGGAAGTGAACTAAGATGTCATCCTATAAATACTATACTTTTGTAGTGGCGTCGAATCTAGGACATAATCGTTAATGACTTGCTCAGCAAGGAAACGGACCGTCAAAGTCAAGTTTCCTATCTTCAGTTATTCAGAACAAATGGTAAAGATAGAACGCTGGTAAACTGACCTCATAAGATACGGTGTGGCTTTGTAGAAGCGTGCTTCCACAAGAGGGTTTAATTCGAATTCGAAACGGGATTCTGCGCCCAGGGAACGCACATTTACTGGGGACCAAATGAACGTCTGAACGGCTTACGCCGTCTTCATCTCGTGTAGGGTTTGGCCAAACCCAAGATCTGAGGCATCTTCACTATTGCTAGATTGCAAAGAGCTAACGCCTAGTTTTATTGACCGTTTACATTGAGTTATCAAATACTAGGTATCACTTCAGTTTTCTGTTTTTTTTTTATTTGTAGGATTAAGACACGATCTGATTTGGAAAACATTGTTTCCGCTATATTGCACGGTATCTCTGATCAAGCATTCGAGCAAGGGCAGGACCGTAATACCCGCTTTCACAGTTAATGATAAGCAGTCTTCACCTTGTATTTCATTTCCATAAATGTTAACCACTATCTGTAAGCACTAATACATCATGACACTGTTTACCACACATAAACTTTTAACAAAGACGTAACCAAGGGCCTGAAGCATTCCGTAGCTGGTAGAATAGGACGAAGTGGTCAAGAGGTCATAATCGATCATTTATTTTGACAAGTTTTGCGCACGAAATTGTTTGTTAACTACTGCTAAAGTACTCCGGTTATTTTGTTAATGCTATCCCTGTCGCCAAAACTGCTCCATTAAGATCTTTGCTTCTCGAACATACCTCAAACGTGTGAAGCGTGATATATCGTGACTTGAACACGATCCATTTCGTATCTTAATCACCAAATCACCATTGATAAGTACCACGTTTTTGTAGTCAGAACACTATACTGTACTATACCATACCATTTTTTTAATCCTGGTGACCCGACATTGCCCAGTTTTTTAAAGATGAAATGAAATTAGTATTTCAGGAAATCGAAAATTCCTGCCATTTTGAACTGGGCGTGAAAACGTCGACCAGAAAGAGAGACGATGCCGTGGGGCAAGCTTATGTGGGGATAAATGGTGGAAAGCTCATGGAGAGGTAATGACTGAAGCGCAGTCAGAAGAAAAATTACCATTGTGATACTAATCCTAGCAAAGAAATTAAGACATAATCTTTGACCTTCAAGGAAAACAAACTGCGTTTTCCGACAGAACTTTATGAGAAAGTAAACTAGGTGTTTACTGACCACGTCACAATTCCTTTGTTTTTTGTGAACTTGGCGTGTGTTCCGTGGAACACACGCTCAACAACAAAATAGTTTTTTTCCAAAGGCGAACTTTGTAAACTAGCCTTAGTAGTCTTTTAACGATCAGGAAAAAGTGTGCAATCTTTCATCACGTCACATCATTTGTAGCAGATGTCTTTGAATGTGGAACACCAATTCATTACCAAATACGGTCTTAAAAATATTACAGGTCTGAGCACGGAGTCTTTGCAAGGGTGGAGTGCTTTGGCTTATAATACTAGTTTTTTCTTGAATGCGTTTTGAATAGGGTATTACCAATCAGGATCACTGCATATTGAGAGCTCGAAAGTGCGCAATTAAATTGTTTTGAAGGTCTGAAACGAAAGAAAATTTTCATTGAACGGCTTGGTTATCTACCGACATACCGAGAGCATGGGGAATTTGATGCTCTGTGAGGCCCCAGCCAGTGAGGCATTTGACCGTAAAACTGGCAGCATAGTGGGGGAATTTGACCAAACTTTTTCTTAAAAGTCAAATGTCCCGGGGTTTTCCCGGGAGGGGGAATGGGCGTTCTTGGATTTGCCTGATACATAAAGATCATTGTTGGCAGGGACATAATTAGTGCACCGCTTGAGGAAGTCTCAAAAGTGAAAAAAGCATGTTTGACCTCAGACGCTATCGATACGCGCCTCCGAAGGGGACAAAGTATATAAAAGATTTTTTGCTATCATGATTAGCCGGCTTACATGTAAACCTCGGAAGCTTGTAGAAGTTGCCCTTAATTTGCTTCTTTATTTGTTCTGTAGGACCACCTTAGCTCGGCAGCCTCGAACTTTCAATTTTGCTTGTTGATTATAAAGGTCGGCACACACGAGGGGACTAGTCCCTGCGACTAGTCTCTTGAAGAGTTTACACGGAAGGGACTTGTCCCATCGTGTGTGCCCACGAAGGGTTTTGAAGGACTAGTCCGTCGCAGGGACTTGTCCCACAAATTCAAAATCAAACCAGTTTGAATTCGTGGGACAAGTCGCAGGGACCAAAATTTGGTCCCTGCGACTAGATTTTTTGTCAAATATGACGAGTTCACACGATGGGACTTGTCCCCGCGACTTGTTCAGTTCAGGGACTAGTCGCAAGGACTAGTCCTTTCTTGTGTGCCGACCTTAAGGGCCATATCCTGTCCAAAGTTTCAAAAGAACAGTTTCAGACAAAGGACTTGGGAGACAATGAATTTCAGTCACTGCAACAGATTACCCGGCTTTAATCCTTGAATATGACCCATTGCAAAATACTACCTCTAATTCTTTCTTTCCTATGTTTACAGTGATACTGAAATCTTTTTAGGCTATATGACTTAACGCCTAATCAGGGTCATAAATCTTCAAATGACCCTGAAACTGAGCTCCCCCGGCGGAGACTTTTTGGAACAGTCAACGGAAGTTCGGCATTAGTGTCTACGAAGATCACTGAATCCGTCATCTTTTTCATGACCAGATTTGTGTTATTTCAGGGTGTTACGTTTTCCCTTCAACTTGCCGTTAAGCAAACATTTCTGGCCATTTGTCTCACATTAACGTCCTCAAAACGTAGCAAAACTCGTACATTTTGATTTTTACTTCGTTTTAAACCACCAACTTGAGAAATGTAGCCAAATTTAAAACGTTCAAACTGCAAACATTTTAATGATCGAAAATTACCTCAAAATGGTCCCATTTATGATGAATAATGGATGGAGTAGACCTCTTCGGAGTAGCGAGGTAAAAAGAAAAAGAAAAAGAAAAAGAAAAAGCGTCGTGTGACAAAGCAAGCCAAATAAACCAGTGACTACCTCCTGTGTATATATTTTTGGTTCTCTTAAAAAAACCCGGCTGTCCCTTACGACAAGTTTAAGAATAAAATTAAAATTTTGACGAGTTATGGTTTTGACTTTCTTGCCTATCAAACAACACTGACACGAATGGTATCATACAATGCATGAAGGAATGTAAACATCTGTTTTACTTCTTCTCAATGAAGCTTGGCTTTGTAAAACTCTCCTTTCAACTTCGTGGTGTCTTTATTGTTTGTAATGCAACCGTAGATCTCGTTGGCCACTGTTTCATCCGCGGTTCGGTTTAAGGTGACTTCCCAGTCTTCTGCCCACTCTGTTTGGCAAACCCCTTCATAAGCTCCTCCTCGAGTATTTATTTAAAAAAGTGGGATTTTATTTTTCAACGGCTGTCGGTGCCGGCTGCAGGTGATTCGTCAGAGCCCAACAGGTTTGTATTCAAGACCCTGGTAGTTTCCCTCTGAAATGGCAGAGGCTGGGGGATTAGCTCAAGTGGTAGAGCGCTCGCTTAGCATGCGAGAGGTACCGGGATCGATACCCGGATTCTCCATCGATATTATTTATCTATTTTTTTTATTCTTTTCATTTTCATGTTTTTATCCTGTCAAACTAAAATCATTACATCACCATGCTTTTAGCAGTTGCAAAAAATTAAATTTCCGACATGATAGCCCGCAAGACCTACGCTAGACTAAAAGAAAAAGTGAAAATAAGTTAAAATGTTTGTTCAGGCCCGTTCCCCCCTAATTCAAAGATCAGATACTAAATACACCTTTGAAAATAGAGAATTCAGTTTGTCATACCTAGATTCAACACGACTACAAATGGTAAACAATAAGTTTGATATACTGGCCCTAAATTATGGTTAAGCGTGTTAGAGATTGATTCGAAAGCTGGACATAAATGCCATGCTGACTGAGACTCATTGTACGACCTGCGTTTTACTGTGTATACGTAGCGGGCACGTTCAGTTAGTGTTTTAAAGTATTTTATAGATACGTATGTATGAAAATAGTCTTGGCATTTTTCAAAGTATTATTTTTGAAGTGCCTTAATTAGTTGGTTGTTTACTTTTACTTTATAGTTTCTTCATCTAGTGGATCTTGTCTCTTGTTTCAGTCTGTCACTTAACTAAGGTATTCTGACATTCACTCACGTACTTCGCTGTCCGCGCTCGTTTACTTTTTTACTACGCTAACCATCGATAGAGTTGTCGTTTCTCCAAATCATTTCGCGCGTATTTTCCACAGACTTGCGTAAATATTAAATGGGGTCGCACCCTTTTTACGCGACGCCCTCTCTGGAAATTGTAAGCCTTGAAGTATTTTGAATGAATTAAACGAGTCTCCGTTTGCTATGTCAATAATCGGCACAGCAAGAATTCGCGTAATATATGTTGGCCCAAATATCCCGTATCCCGTTACTGTGGTTTGTATCCCTACTGATAACGTCATTGCGGGTAGTATGTTTGGGTACTAGCAAGAGCCATGGTACTAGATAATAACATACCTTTTGAAAGGGCCGATGTTGGCAGGTATTGTCAATTTTCCAGTTAAATGTTTAGCGACGGATCCCATCCCGCTCTAACCATACAAAATAAAACACTAAATATTCCGCCAATTGCGACTTGGACATTAAGTCTAACAAAAGTTAAACATCAGAATCTCCACTGGATGGGATGCTTGTCAATCATAGGACACCCAGTACGAATCGAATGCAGGGTTATCCCGAATAGTTTGCTTTTGGTACTCTGTGATAATAAGGCTGGATAGAAAGACAGCACGGTAACATTTCCTAGTCTTGAGCCGGTACCTTGAAACAGACGTTTTTCGTTGTTTTGTCGAAACGTAGCTACGAAAGGGCCTGCGGGTTAGTGAAAATATCTCCGCGGACTGCCTCATCTTGATCTAAGGCCTCTTCTAATTTTAGCATCTGCGAGGCATGGCAAAATGCATATGCACCATTATCAGATCATCTATCGCTCGGTAAGAAGCAAAAACGCAGTTAAAAATGATTATGATAACTTGGAATAAGATCTGGAGTGGGTCAATTGGGTTATTTACCTGCAGTGAAAAGTGGACTTTGACGTCAATTACCCTGCAGGCGAAGAAAGTTACTAATAATGTCGTAATTTCAAGCCCTCGATGGTGACAAGTGTGCGAGTCAGCACAGGTGTAGTGAAACTGATTACGTAAGATCAAGTGCTTCGTCTAGTTTTCGCAAGCTTCTACGTGATTGTTTTACAAGGAGAAGGGAAGTTACTAAATAATGAGGCTTTTCTAGAAAGACATTATTACGCCTTGGAAAAATAATAGTTGTAATAATACCGTCAATAAGGCCCGAAATAGTACGGTCATTTCAAGAAAATACCACTTATTTTAGATCTTCCTTAAGTGCCAAATCTTTTCAATTATTCCATTGTTCACATAAAGCCCGCTAATACCCTAAAAGCTGAGCTGTTTGTCGGCTTACACGCTAAACAATCCGATTGCATTTCTAGTTTTTGGTTGCCACCACAAGCTGGTTACGTAAGCTAATGAACGACGTGTCTACTTTCAAATCAAGTCAAATATCAACTAGTTTTATAACCAACCATAACTGGCTGCATACCGTAATTGTTTTACCTTGTTAGACTGTAGAATATAATTTGCAAGATAGCAATAAAACGGATACATTTCCTGACATTGGAAATTGAACCTTGCTCAAGTATTTGGACTTATTTGCTCTAATTGGATTTCAAAAAACCGCCCGGACAGGACGGCTGCAGGACTCTTTATAGATGCTTCGAAATCTACTTTAATTTGTTGAGTCAATAAAAACACTCTTCAAACTACGCTATGGACAGATTATTCATTAAATGACATGTTCCATAGAGATCAACATTGAAAGAGATGTAACTTGCAGCAGATGAAAAGTACAGAAAACAGAGGGAAAGAAAGCGCGGAGTTAGGATTAACAGTAAAATGGCAATGACTAACAAAACAAGTTCACTGTCGTATGCATTACGTTGCACATCGCGGTTGTGAGTTTTGAGGCTGAGTAAAGTTTTTAATTCAAAACTTGGTTAGCATCACAGTTACAATAGTTGCGCTGTTTGTTTGTTCGTTTTTACTTTTATCTCGGTTTTTTCAGGGAAAGTACAGAGGTTAAAAATATTTACAATAACTTTCCGACCACAATCCGCAAGATTAGAGTTATAAAGACGAGAGGCGCCGATAAACTATTCTTAAAGTAGTCAAAATAGAAACTCATTAATTATCCCGGAGTTTGGCACAGCATTAGCGAAGCCTGCACCTTGAGATGTGGTATTTGAGTCATCTATCGAATGCTGGACTGCATGATGCCCTAACGCATTGTTATCCAGTGGAGGAATATTCTGGGTCAACGAGGCTGGGTACAATTAACACTTGATAGCCCCAGGATGATCGTGTTACACCATGTGCTTAGTACAGTACCCGGTACTGTTCTTTTCCGCTGCACGTTCATACAGTTCTGTGGTCATGGGTAGAGGACTGCCAAGCAAACTCGTAACAGCTTTGTGTTAGTAAAGGTCTACGAGCCAGCCGTCACTTTTTTATCGGCTTTGTCATAAGTATCGGTTAGAAAGTAACCTTAATCGTAAAAAAAAAAAGACGTACATGACAACTTAACAGTCCGTGGAAGGGGCACGAAAAGCGGTCAATGTGTAAATAACACAGTAATGCCTTCCATTCAACATGGACTGTCTTCCAATCCAAATCATGGATTACTTGCACACTTCTCCCGCCATAACACTGCATCGTTTTCAGGTCAGTTAGTTTAAGAAAATCCGAAAACCGTGAACACTAGAGGTATTTATGGAATGTTATTGTGTTTCAAGTAAAAGCCAATCTCGCGCGAGAAAATTAAACCGCAAACAGTAACGGTAATTAGTTTGTGGTTTCATGTCGCTTCTGATTGGCTGCTGCACAATGGGAAATGTCAAAATTAAATCAAAGTGTTCACGGTTCTTGGAATTGCACAGTAAAGTGCGGTCCTCACTTGGGACACAAGCATAAGCATAAGCATAAGCATAAGCTTATGCACAAGTGAGGATGGCTGTGACATAAGCATAAGCATATCAAACCTTTGCGTTCTTCTTATGCTTATGCTTACGTTTATGTCGCTGTTATTTCCAGTGGACGTGGTTAGCATAGGCATAAGCATAAGCGTCGTATGCTTGCGCTTTTGCTCTTGCTTGCGTCGCACGTGGGGTGCGGGCTTATAACAACCGCCTGCTGATTGGACCAAGGGCAGCCCTCCTCAGCACTACGTGACCAGCCGAGATCTTAGGAGACTGCATGTACGGCAACACATAGTAACCCAAATAAACTCAAAAGGAACTACAATTCAACTTGATAGCGAAACCCAGAGGACATAAACAAAGAAAAATGAATTTTACAGTGCGACGCGCCTTACCGTGGCCACCTAACAAACTTTTTTTTACAACTTAGCCAATCAGGGTACGCGAATTTGATTGACAGACACGCCTCCATTTGGTTGTTGCGTGTTGAAACGTTCTGTGGAGGCGTGTCTGTCAATCAAATTCGCGTGCCTTGATCAGTGGGCGTTAGCAAAAGTGTATCAGGGAACCACACGAGGCAAAGAAAAAAATCTTATGAGCTTGGTGGGAATCGAACCCACGACCTCCGGATTAGATCTACCATTGATCCGCAGACTAAGCGACGAGGTCGGACAGAGAAAGTCGGGGACGATTAAGGTGGTGAATCGCGACGAAGAGAAAGTAAGGGTACATATAAATGTTGTGCCGCGTAGCACTATAAACACGTACAAGTGGTGGAACAGAGAATTAACTTTGAAATGTAAATTAAAATGCTAAGAGAAACCCATGAAAAACCCACTGGGCTTTAGCCCTAGTAAAGGGTATCAGGGAACCACACGAGGCAAAGAAAAAAGGCACGGAAAGACGCGTCGCACTGTAATCATTTTTCACTTTCCATTGAATTCGTTTCTATTGTTTTTGTCTTCTCGATCTGGGTCTCGCTGTCAAGCTGTATTTTGATATTTCGAAAGTAACCTCATTGGTTGCAGTTGAAATTCAGGACGTTTTGTCAACATTCCTTTAACACAGTGATTTCCTGTCTTTTCTGGCGAAGAAATTAATGAAACTTAATTTCCAGTAAAACGTCTGTCACCCTCCCACCTTATTTGCAATTATTACCCGTACGTACGTGTTCGTGTTTTTGCCACTATTCTATGGCCTCTTTGTCAGTGTTCAACAAGTTCCTACAGCTGGGTGGTCACGCCAAAGGAATAACAGACAAATTTCTCTTTCAATTTGTTGGGAAGTCGTTTTTATTATAGGAAAGGAAACATTCAAAACACGCTCACATGCGGAAACGCAATCTCAAAAAAATGCAAAATCATCCTGTTTCAATCTCCAGCTGTGGTTGCGTGGTTTGATGGCAAAATAAAAAGGTGTCGGGCGTCAGTGACAAATTGTCAGCTTGTAAGCCGACGACACGATTCAAAATGCTCAGCACTGCTTCCGTTTCTTTTTGTTTCACTTTTATTTTTACGCCATAACAACTTCAAAACAACAAGCGACAAATGTTAAGCGCCTTGCTCCACTTCCGTTCCTTTTGTACCTCCGGTTTTCGCTTTAGTCGCCAAATTGACATCAGTTCCAGATCTCACGAAAAGTTACGTGCCATGCGAAACGTGCCGTACGTAAAAAAAGAAAACGAAAAAAAATGCAAGCTACGGTCTTGGCTGTTGAAGATATTATCTTTAATTGAATCGAACATATTTTCGATCTTTAATGGGCGTTGGCCATGAAGCCGCGCGCAGATGTACCATACTGTTACTGAACTTTCGCTTTAGCTCCAACAGCGCTAAAATCAGGAAGGGTGTGTCGCTCTCTACAGTGTTTTGTTCTCCTTGTTTTTCAACGAAACATTCGCTACATGCTGTGAAAAAAAAAATGCGAATCGCTTCTGATTACGACTCGGTCCGGTTCAGTACCCGTGATGAGTTTCTGATTCTGTAAAGCTAAACTATTTTACCTCCAACTGAGTTGACTTCAGTAGCTGTTAAGACAGTGGCCAAAATAAGCGCGAAGATGCGTAAGGAATAGGAAAGAGGGACTTCCGTGCAGGTGGTTTATCCGTGACTCCTTTTCCCCTGCTAAGTCTTAGCTTCACCGCCGAAAACTCCACTTTCGTGCGAAACAGTCAGAATATTGCAAATACGCATGCCATAACTGTGACCACGTTCAGAGGAAAAAGGAAATTGTTTTCACGCTGTTATACAATTACCGTTCTCAGCAGCTGAGCTTCCATGTTAATGGGTCATCTATAGTATGTCTTTCCGCAGACTCAACATGTCTGAAAAAGTACCTACTCAAAAATTTACTACTCAATAGCTGTCGTTGTGAAGCCACACTCAACTGACATTTCGTCCTCAGAAAGAAGAGAAAACGTTTGAGTGACGCAAGATCTTCGATCAGATGGGAAAGTTGATCTTCAGACTCAGCTGGTCAAACTTCTTCATTCGCGTAAATAAAACAGTACCAACCGCCACTGGGAACCCTGTAGTGTTGGGTAAAGGATGAATAACGATATTGAGTGGTCACGAAAAATGTCATACCTTAAAAAAGAAATGTTACACCATCTGTTTTACTAATAATTTATCCTTTATCCTTAAATTAATTGTAAGTCTGGCCCGCCTAGAATGATAAGCCTTAGCTACATGCAGGCTTGCTTATTTTGCTTTGTTGTAATGTGTGAAAAATAAAATTGATTTGAAAAAAATTGATTTGATTCGATCAGTGCTCAGCGTTCAAGTGTGGACCAGTAAAGCTATCCGAAAAAAATGGGTTCTTAAAATTGGTCGAGAAATCTCTGATTTAACGGATAACTTTCATATCGATACGCATAAGTCTTACTTTATTCCTCTCTCTCACAAACACCCGTGCTTGTAAGGAAGACCAGAAATCGGTCAGCTCAACCATGCCATAATTATTTATTTATTATTATCAATGGAATTTATTTCTCATTCGTCGGCTTGGTTCACACGGGATCTTAATAGGGTCGACTTCGAACTTCCTCTACAACAGGCCGGCCGCGAGCCTTTTTAATTTGTTCTTTTAGCAACGAAAACTCGCTGAGTTTTATTTCATAGCCTTGACAAAATTTAAGAAGAAAGGCATTTTTGCTTTCCCTGCAACACGATCAGTAAGTTAAGGATGATACGTTTTAGTTCTGAGCTCTTGCGACCTCAGTAAATTCGTCCGGTTTCGAGTAGCTTATTGGTTAATAGCTAAACCCTGAAAGCCAGTCTCTTAACAGTGTTTTCATAGGTTTTGGTCAAATGGATGGGTCACCGAGCACACGCCATCTTCTATAAATGGAAAGCTTCTGCTCCTTTGAAAGCGAGCTTAAATTTCGTTCCCAGGCCAAAGTTTTACCTACCACGACGACAAATTGAACAACACCGATGCCGTAAACACCTGTTCAACAGTTTGCGTCATAAAATGACAAATACTGTGCCATGAATTGATCTCTTTTGACGCTGTTAGGTCTAACCTTCATCATCAAGACCAATTAGAAAATTACTATACTCTATCCTAAATTCCTGACAACGCCTGGAGATTCGATCACATGTAACCTCCATGTCTGTTTTCGCTTCAAACATCTCGCAAATGTTAGGTCATCGGCGATTAGTTTACTCATTAATGAGGACCCACTGGATAGATGCCCAACTGACCAAGCGAAAGAAACCGCAAACACAGAGAAGCACTGGAGAAAAGGACGGTTGTGAATTCATCAGGCTAGACAACGGCTATCTCTAAATCCGATAATTCTATCTCTAATAGAAACTCCTGGGTCATGGACTACTTGGGACGTCTCGAACTCCTCAGTGCCTAAACCTCCGATGAATTTTTGTCTGGCACTCCTCAGAGTTCGAAGTAGCATAGAATCAGTGCAATTTTGGACCCATATTCTCTCTTTGAACGGCTAAATCTTCGTGAATAGCGCATCCGGCACTTGATACATTTCTAACTTATGGTTAATGGGGTCATGACGTTTTTGTTTTATATCATCGTTAAGAATTTCTTTAAAGACATATTAAAGGCATTTAAAGCAATAAGTGACAAGAAGCAGTCGAAAATTGAGATTCATTTTAACCAGACATTAAAAATCATCGGTGATAACTAGGTTTCAGTTATCAATGATTTCTTTGATCGTGAAAGAAAAAACCCTTCCAAAATACGATAAGAACTGACGAGGTCAAGCGAAATAAAAATACCAAAATTCCTCCAGCCAAAAATAAGACCAAATTATTGATCTAGTAAGAGTTGAGAACCTGTTGATTTGGGGCTGCTCCAGATGGTCTGTGAACTCATATCAGGTTTGATTAAAATCGGTGACCAAGGCAAAAGTGTAACTACATGGGATGAATTAGCTTTAATTACGGGTTTCAAAGGGTTAAAATGCTTGTTTTTTTGGTAACCGATCTTCGAGAACTGTTTCTAAGATATTAACGAGAGGGGTATTAAATTATGTGAAAAAATGCATTCGTTCTAGACTCAATACAAGGGAAAATTCATGTTTTCAATTCACTCACAGTTTTGTCGTGTATCTAGTTAATGGTCGTCTCGAAAATTAGCTTGTAACAGCTGACTTTCAAATCAATGTCATTTTTGCCAATAAAATTTGGAGCTTTTAAATACATGATCCTCTTGTAGTCATCTAAAATCTTTCATTTAGTCACAGTTTATTACTACTTAGCTCTGTGACAGTGCAAAATACTGCTGTCTATTGCTTGTACAGACAAGCTCATTAGTAAAAAAGATTAAGTTTAATTCACGAACATAGTAGATATAAGATCAAGATGCATTAACACTGAAATACCGACAGGGAAAAAGTTCCATTTTAGAAAACTCGCTTTTGCTGAATTCAAACGAAGTAAAGTGGCATTGAGCCGTTTCAAAAATGATGAATATTGTAACTTTGCGGTTGTTACTTGATGTCTGTTTTATGGATGGATTTTTTTGTCGCTGTACATACCCCACAGTTACTTTGTTCTCTGCCCTGTTAAATTAGTTAGTTTCCTGGGGTGATAATGAAAGAAAGATGTGAAGATAGTCAGCATTGGGCCCGTGGAGAACAAACAATTAATGCTCACCAGAGCTGACTTCCGCAAACACTTTATGCCCCACAATTTAAACGCGAAATTAATTAAATACTTCAAACGGGTGGGTTTTCTAGTCCCTTGACGACTGCACAAAAGCCAGGGAAAACAATAGAAAATATCAGATATTTTTATTGTGTTTTTAAGCTGGGCTTAAAGAACTTAGCTGGTTCGTAACTCTTCAATCTTCTTACCAAATGCTTTTCATTTTTAGCTGCGTGTGCCGGCGCCGAGAAAAATCAAAATATAATTTCAGGAATCAGGGGGATTTAACAGTCGCCTAATTGGCTGGCTCGTTTGTTGAACGCACGGCGTGAATACAAAGCGAATTGAAAACTCGTTTCTCAAAACCGTAATGCTAATAAGTGCGTGACAGTTACCTTGACCAGACGTACGCTCACCTCAGCTAAACTCGATATTTCCCGAGAGCATTTCCGCTTCTTAAGCCATATTCAACCTCTGTAACATATTTAGTTTGAACCTCGAAGCGCGGGGCCTATCAGTTGCTGAACCAGGTGGTCCACACAGGTTTGCATAACATTTTGCAAATATCGTTCGCTCATAGCGCGCAGTGAGTCGTGGTGTCAATTTTGTGGTCGGTCAGATAAAGGTGTAAATTGAATCTTTTTGAGCGCTGATATGCAGATATAATAAACTTTTGTGCGCGCCGGTTTCCGGTAACACCATTAACCCTGTGTAGAAAGCATTTGTTCAGAGACTTCGACTTCTTGAGGGGACGACGCACGCCTGTACGGCACGTTACACGGAGGAGAAAGCGCGACAAGGGCATTGTACCGCGAACCGAAACTCGGTAGCATCTGCGTGGAGTTGAAACAATGTACTTCGCCAAGAGCCTTGTGTTGGTTGTGTACTTTCTCGAACTAGTCTTTTATTGCAATGGATTTGCTCGTGTGGCCAAGTTATCGCCGATAAGCGTCGAATTAGGTCGATCTGCGCTAGTGGATCCGGTGCGAGATCTCCAAATCGCTTTTCCCGAAGGCGCTGTTTGTAGTGTCGATGTCTTACGCAGTGACCCCTTGTCACAACGAGTAGGATTCCTAACACCCGATTCGTTCCCGTGTGATTTCTCTCTCGGCGACGTGCAATATTCTCACTTGGGGTCCAAGTTTTTCATGCAGGATTTCGTTAAGCTACAGATCCGCGTGGATTCCGACACAGAGTCTCGTTTAATTCCACTCAATCTTCGCGTGACAGTTTCGTTCACAGACATGGAAATCGTCAAGAAGAATGAGCCCATCAAGGTGGTTGAACTCGGGGGCATGTCTACGAGTATAAACAGCGACGTGCTCGCGTTCAAACCGGATCCAACGAAGGAGTGCTTCGTGACTTTGCTTAATGACAATGGGCTGATTCCGCGGTATGGAGAACTTGTTAACGCAACAAAGGACAGCGGGAGCACTTCGCAATTCGAGTGTAAAGAATTTCTGGAGTCCAATATTCGGTACAAACACACGGAACGCGTGTCGTCTAACCGGGATTTTATTCCCATGGTTGTGGAGATGATCGATAAAAACAGCGATAGAATCGAGAGGGAGTACTTCCAGATAATTGTGCTCATTATGGGAGGCCGATCGAATCAGAGGCCCGTGGCTTCTTTTCAAGCTTCCCATAGGGTCGAGGTGAGCCAGTACTCTATCGCACCGATAACTTCTGATATCTTAGCGGCCACTGACACGGAAACCGATGCCGGTGAGATAATTTTTAATATCACTCAAGCTTTACAGCCAGGCGAAGGCTCTTTAATAAACACAGATGACCCTTATCAGCCGCTGACAGCATTTTATCAGAGAGATATCGAACAGTTGAAGATCGCCTACAGGCCCCCTACGGCACAGACAAACCGACTACGTATGTTCCAAGTGGTCTTGGAAGCTGTAGACACGGAGGGTGCGAAATCTGAACAAATTATGCTCCTTATTATGGTGAAACCGACCAATAACAAAGCTCCTTTCGTTACCAAAAATGCAGGTTTGAGTCTTTTTGAGGGACAGTCGCGCACCATCACGGATCAGCTCAACCTGGCCATTGCAGATAAGGATAATTTAAACGACGTAAGGCTGCAAGTGGTAAGCGGTCTGCGTCACGGCGAGCTTAGGATCATGGGACATGGAGTTACCACTTTCATGGCGACTGATTTGGAAATACCCGTTATAACGTATCACCACGACCACTCTGAGACATACAGTGACAACATCGTTTTTCGTATGACTGATGGCGAACACGAAGTCAAATTTTTGTTTCCAATCACCATAGGCCCTGTGGATGATACTGCACCAATACTGGCTCACAACACTGGCCTTACATTGGACGAGGGTGGTGTGGCCTTGATTGATCAATACATGTTAAGTGCGACGGACGTGGACTCTGAGGACAACAAGATTCAATTCAAAGTCGTGACGATTCCTAACTTCCAAGGAAACTCAGGCTCGGCGCTTTTCCAAGAAAACAAGGTTGGCGTTCTGTGTTTGCGTAGCAGGGCTCCTCCAGGAAGAGATGACGCGTGGGTTCTACAAACTGGAGGCTTTTATGAACGGAACGTAACTCAGTTCTCTCAATACGACATCAAGAGCAGAAGGCTTCATTACCGCCATCTTGGAGGAGAGTATTTTCGCGATGAAATAGCATTTGTCATGCTTGATGAAGCCGAAAACCCCAACGTCTCCCCAATAAAAACTTTTCGAGTGAACATTCGTCGAGTTGACGATCTTCCACCCGCTCTGTTTCCCGGATGTTCACTGGAATTAACCGCTGATGAATACGGACTCACGGAGCTTCATGAAGAAGTACTGCGTTACAGAGATAAAGACTCCCATGATGACGTGCTTACATTTTTTGTCACAAAAGAACCACACTTTATTGATGATAACCGCAACATCTCGTCATATGCAGGAGAAATTGTTCTCTCGGATACGAAGGCTAAGGTTTCCAAGTTTACCCAGCTCCAAGTGCGGCACAAAAAAGTAGCTTTCAAATCTCCTGACATAGAACTTGGCACACGGACCAGATACGTACGGTTTGAGTTTTCCGTATCAGACCCGTCGGGAAATTCGGTCAAAAAACAATGTTTTCGCATTGTTCTGAGGCCTGTGAACAACCAAGCTCCGAGAGCAGTGACAAAGCCCTTACAAGTAATGGAATTTAGCGAAGCAATCCTTGGAAGCGAGCAGTTAAAAGTTTTCGATGAAGACACATCCGATACTGGGATAACTTTCACCGTGGTGTCTGTTCCGCGGTACGGTATATTCCTTAAGGACGACCAGGAAATGCGACAGCTTGATTCCTTCAGTGTCCAGGATGTTTCGACTTCCCGGATGTCTTACAGGCACATGGTGAAAGGAGAAGCCAGTGACGAGATTGAAATGACAGTTGACGATCGATCTCAGAGAACAAGCTTCCTGTTGGAAATATGTGAGTCTAAATTTTTATTTAGTATTATTATTTTCAGAAATGTTTGTGGTGGAAATAAGAGCGCCATTTGTTGGTTAACCTCAATCAGAAGGTCGTCCATTTGGGTTTCCCAGCAGCTCACCATATTTCCTGCAGCTTAATACTCTTTTCTGCCCTTAGCAATGACGGGAGCCGAACAACGCAATCGCATATGCAAAAGTGCAAAATGTAGTCACTCTAAGCGGCGACTGTGTTCATGCCATTTGTATCCGAAGTTGTGCGATATCACCACCACCTATCCTAGCCATATTCACAAAACGCATTTGAATTAACGTTTAGGCAGGAAAACACACAATCAGCACTAAAAACAATTTTACTTTAAAAGATGTATTATCTAAGGGCCAAACAGAATTGCAATTCGATTCTTTCGCGTCGGTAGCCAGAATTAAATTCGAATTTCAAATAGTGCTTTATCAGCTTAAAAACCCCTGTAAACCTGCAGCCCCTGTGATGTGAACAGCAATCCACTTCGTCGTGGTAGGAGAGAGGGTGTGCGTTGAGGGAGGGGGGGGGGGGAAGGGTTGAAAGAGAGAGCAAGCGTTGCTTAACTGAACTAAAACAAGAGCCAATGATAAGGATTGGGAAATCTTCGTTTTTTGACTCTGCTCAAAATATTGGCTAACTAAATGTATTATGTCGGTGAACAAAATCTCAATAGTCACTACCCCTTCGTCTCCTTCATGTAATGTTCTGCATACAAGATGTTTTTTAGATGAAATGACACCATTCTAGACGAGACTAACCCAGAGAACGCAGTACATCATTCAACTGCTAAATTGGTTGCTAATATTGCTGTCACTGCATCTCACAGAAAACCTAGAATTGAGTTGTTTTTGCCTCTCAGGCCGCTGAGCTCTGAAATTAATTGGCTTACATCAAAATTACAACGATATCTGCAACTATTCTTCACTGAACAACGCTGTTCCGCCTTTAAATAGGCAATACTGTTGTTTTCAGCTAATTATATAATTTATGAATAGAAATCTAAGGAGTTCAGAAAATACGAACCAAGAGAATGCTTAAGAAAACTCAAGAAAATTTCATTAATCAAGATTATTTCTCTATCTTCGGTTCTTTTGACAGTTGAACAATGCCATAGGCTGCCATTACTAGTATGACTAAGCCCAAATTGGAATCCGTCGTGGTTTTTAATATCGTCTTCAGAATGTTTGTGATAAATTTCAAATTTGAAGATTGGCTACCGAATACCATCTAAAGTTGGTGGTCCATGAAAACAATAAAAAAACACCAAACAAACAAACAACATTGACACGAAAAGCTTGAATCACGGAAAGATTCAGTACTCAGAACTGCTCTTTGTGTGTTTTAATGACAATTAAATACAATCACGGAAAGCTCGAAAACTTTGTATCTGCATGAACTGCACATTGTAGGGTTTCATCTTGAACTCCGTAATAAACAGCTTTCCATGGTCAACTCGAATACAAAAAAAAGCTAAAAAACTAGAGGTCTCACAGAAAAGGCCTGGTCAATAGCTTTGTAGCGCTTTAGAAATTATTTATTATTGATTTTTTGAATATAGTCGGGCTTTGAAATTGTGAACCATGGCTCAAAAGTAACAACAACTCATAAAAAGTCATACTTTGCAATGAATCGTTTTTATAATAATTGGATTTGTTGGTGAAAAGCTTTCTTGTTAGGCTTCAAAGTTTTGATGGAGGCTGTGGGTGGCATACGTGTAGCGAATTTGTTGTGGCATCTTGTGGAAATACGTCCACGTAAACTGAGATTTATCAGCAAACTCCTGCGTCTTGTTCAACCTACCGAAACTGGGAGACCAAGACAAGACATTTCGTGATATATTCAAACGAGCTGCAGCTTTATTACAAGGGAAAATGCAAAACACAAACAAATATCATAAGAGGGATTAATAACAAGCCTTGTATTGTTACGGTAATTGGTTTAATAATTTTAAAACCGACTGAACTGAGAAGAAAGTACTTCTGAAAATAGAGCTTTACGACAACGTGTGTGGCTATCGTAGCTTAAATCACAGAACTGCGTTTTGTACTTTGGATTTAGAACAGCTTCATTTCCTTACTGGAATTAATTCCCTGCAGGGGTCCATTAGGTCTGACTTTGGATTTCCACTGATTGTCTTTTGAATTTTGCTTTCGCGCAGACGTAAATGTACCCGGTAAAGTTCCCCTGTCTCTGTTATCAGTTCACAAACTTGGGGATGTAAAATTAAGGCTCGTTTAAACGGTTTCAACATTTGACCATCATTCGTTCAACAAAAGTTAAATGGATCTTGGTCAAATGTTGGATGCAAAAACAAAGTTGTGCAGAGGCCCGTTCAAACGGTTCCAACATTGCGCCAACTTCTTCACGGCTGTTTACGCAAATGATAGACACCATATCGACTTTTGCGGCCTGATGTACATGTGAGCAAGCGTGTGTTCTACCGATTGTTGAACAGAAGTGTTCAAACGACTTCATCACCATTCAGCATTTTCAAGAACAAGGGAAAAGTTGAATCGATGTTGAATGAAAGTTTAAACCGATTTAAACTTGATTCGACACACTCTCAACAAGCTTTCAACATTTTTTACGCTTTCAACAATGTTAGACCACCTGTTCAAACGCACCCAACATTTGGTTCAACAAAGTATTAAACGTATGTTGAAGCAAATGTTGAAACCGTTTAAACGGGCCTTTATCCTTTGAGTTTTAGAGTGTACCCTTTCTCAAGCGGAAAAGTTGATCAGCTATCGATTATTAAGTTTCCGCATAGTCTTTACTTGTTTGTTTGGTTTTTTTTTTACCTTGAAGCCATCTACAATCCGTACCCACTCCACGAAAAGATAGCATAAACGTTTTAACTCGAGGGGGAAAATCCATCTTTTAGTTTATTCTTTTTCAACTGCGATCGCCATGGGGGAATGGGAATGTCTGATTGTACTTCTTTTTGAAATGAACTTTGTAGCTTCGATTTTTGAGAAAGATAGTCGAGAAACGGGTGAAACGTGCTTGCCTATTTCAATCTCTCTGCACGAAAACAAAGAAAGAATCGGACACTGTGAGCCCCACACCACCCTCGAAAGTTCACAAGCTGCTCCCCCTTCACCCATGGGGACTCTCACATGCTAATTTGTCGTGTTTATTTGATAAGCCTGGAGGAGCCTGAGGGACTGTTGATATGGGAGGCTAGATCGTTCGCTTACTGGCATCATGGGTTCACAAACTGGAACTGAATTCATGCGTCGGTGAAAAGTGCGCTTTCTTTTATAAGAAACGACATGATGTTGGCAGTTTTGAATATCTACAGTTCATGCAAATTACGATTTACATTTGACATAACTTTATGATCACTGATTCGGTTTGATTGATTGTTTAAATTCCTAACTATAGATGACAAAGATAAAAATAGATTGCGATTAAAATTGTTTTTAAAATTTCTCTTTATAGTAAGAAAAGGGGCGTATAAAAAAGCTCCGGGTTGAGAGGTGTTTTTTAAGTTAATAACTTCCAAAACACTGTCATGAAAACTTAATTAGAATTCCATTGCAAGCAGATTAAAAGAATCAGGAAATATGTTTCGAATTTAATTAACACCACACCTCTCTTTAGCCGGACCATGGGATGTTTTTTCCTGTTCGGCATTTTTCTGCAGGTAATCGTTTTTTTCTTCAGCTGGGTGTAAAAGAGAAGTCCACGTATGGCATTGTAGTGAAGTCTTCATTTCACATCGAATACTTTTCAAATAACATATTATATGGGAAACATAATAAGAATATGTTAAGTACTGACTAGCGCCATTGTAAATGTAAATTTGAAGGTTTTAAAAAAATCGTGGGCACTGATATTAGTGAATGTCAGACGTTTCGGGACTGCTCTCTCTTCATCGGTGAGATGCGAAAACGTATGTAGAAAACGTGCATGGGCTCTGATTTTCATAATTCACTGTTTTGATTACCTTTGGAAGCAAGTTACAGACGAACTTGTATCGCGGTATGACCAGACGGTTTGAAACAGGGTGACTGCTTAAAGGTTGCTCAGAATACGCAAAAACAAGAAGGACACCATTTTATATCGCATTCATCACTAATTAAGACCTGAAAAAGCAAAAACTTCAATTTCCGCCGATTTAATGATGTGTGAAAATAATCACGGAATTCTATGACCTGTCAGGCTATTTGGTTTCACATTTGAATGATTTTTTTACAAAATGACCGTTTAATACAAATCAAGACAATGGAAACAGTTTTATGGGACTTAAGGCCCTGGCAAACGAGGACACATTGTTGCGGACACATTGTTGCCAACACAAATGTTTCCGCGTTTGCTCGCGCGCAACATTTGTTGCGGACACAAATTTTGTCTTGGCCTTCACCGCTTAATAGAAGACAAAACTACAGAAATTAAGGAACTTTAATAATTGACCGCTTAATACGACTGTATTTTGCTCGTTATTTGTGGTCATCGGTTAATTTTTTGCAATTTTTGCCTATTTTGTCAAAGGCTTGACTTGCCTTGGACGCCAACTGTGAAAGGCAGCTTGGAAAGTAATATTTAATTCTTACCGTCGTATTCAAGAGTTAGACCTTTAGTTCGATGTAAAATAACAGTGGAAAAAAAAGGGAAAACGAAAACTGGGAAGTAAAAAATATCTTCCATAGAGATCCCATTTAAAGAACCATTTGTTCGCCTGTCAACAAAACATGTGGTGCTCTATCTCATCGTTCTTCGGAAATTCTTTGCCTTTTTTTATTGTAGTTAAGCTCTTTAATCTCTCTCTTCTCATTTATGTAAAAACTGCCTAATCCTCTTTAAACTGATTAATTCTTACACATAAAAACGCATGAAAACAACAAATTGACTTCGAATTCATAACATCTCTTTTGTTCTCAGCTTTCCGATCAGAGGCAAATGAATTTCTAGTTCATATTTCGTTTTCGCTCGAGTTCCTCGCGGTCTTTGTTACGTACAACCGCTTTTCGTGACGTATTCATCTCGCGTTGTTACGTTAAACAGATCCCCCAAAACCGGAGAGAGGATTTTGTGCCAAAACAGACTTATCATTAACACCTACGTCAGCCTGTAACACATCTGCATATTACGTACAGAGTTAAGACAATCGTGGAACGATTTCAATCCAATAAATTCTGCCCCATTTTCTGAACAATTTTTCTAGAATAATTGCTTTTACATAATCTTCTTATACGTGTTAATAGAGAGTACAGCTGGTTTATGCCTCTATTCAGTGACAAAATAAGTTGATTTTCACAGCTATTAGTGGATAAGATGACAATGTACATTTCAGAAGGGTAACGTAAAACGGATATAACCAGGCCGTGTGGTTTGACGTACAGACCAGATGTCCTCTTGGTGGAACGACTTTTTTTCGGCTCTATAAACTCTGTCAAAGTGTTTTGATTCGAGGTTCTTGCTGGAAAAACAGTGAATCAAGTGCGTGATAAATGAATTAGTGAACTACGTGGCGCGTAAAGGCTTTTATTGATCAGGCACTAAAAATGCCCGGCATTGCTTACGTTAGCGCGTGTGTTTGTTTTCTTTGGAATAACATGCGCCCAAAATCCGGACGGATCGTGCAATAAGACTAGAGATTACCCTCAAATACTTAAATGGTGATGGTTCCATCCAGAAATGTGTTCTATAATTAGCGACGTTTTCCTCCGAACACGACTTTGAAATAATTATTTGG
The DNA here is from genome assembly GCA_948470475.1 of Galaxea fascicularis. NCBI lineage: Eukaryota > Metazoa > Cnidaria > Anthozoa > Scleractinia > Euphylliidae > Galaxea > Galaxea fascicularis. Next base: position 26,255,819 of record OX419341.1, on the reverse strand, counting down.
ATTTACAAATCCTGAACAAATTCCTTTTCGTAGGCGTCGGTAAAACCGGTAAAATGATTCAAAAAGTAAACCAACAATTCATTTTCTTGTTTTTATAGCGAAAACATTTGTACCGGGTTGAATTTTGTCCATTTACAAAGCACAGACGGCAGTGATTGAATTTGCGAGCTGTGAAAAGGAAAAATTGCAAAAATAATTAAAAATACATTCATTTAGGTTTATCTTGTGTTGCACGAGAAACGAAACGCGTGGATTAGCACATCACTAGTGTTGAGTTGCTGGCGAATGAAGGCATGCACAGACGTTACGTAATATCAGTGGGCCATTTCCGAGTTCGCTTGAGCCTCTATTTCAAAGCGCGTCAAAGAGCGAAAGTTTTGTGATGGTAATAAGTTCAGCGTTCCATATGAGCGAAAACTCATTTTCATTACAAAGACTTCGCACTTAGACTCCCTTTGAAACAGAGGCTCAAGCGATCTCGAAAATGGCCTATTGAATGTACGCAAAGGTCCAAACACAAGAGTTGCTTCAAGTAAAAACTAAGTGAGAGTAGGAAATAAAACTGTTTTATCCTTGTCCGATCACCAGCCGCTGGTTCGGGAAATGAGCTCGCACTCACGCCCCGCAACTGAAGCCTGACCCGAGGAAGCGGCGGAAATCGAGCCTAATCTTTGCTCGGTGAAATAAGATTTTTGTGTGGCTGCAGCCTCTGGTGTTTGCCAATACATTTCCCCCTTGTATCCTTTTAGTAGCCATTTTAATTCCAGAATGCATGGATAGGGTATCATACAAAGAAGGGATATATTCTTCTATTATTCTTTAGTCTCCGCGGCATGAACAATATCTTAGACATTGCTGCGTGCTTGAAACGCTACATTTGTGAGTCATTTGATACTAATTACAGGTTTACTTAAACAATATGTAGTAAAAAAAAGTAAATGTTAATTTTACCCCGATAAAACGATATTTCGGTTATTTACGGCAATATCGTTATATCGGGAACCTCGATATAACGATATAATTTCACTGGTCCCTTGGCATATCGTTATATCGGGGTTCCACTGTATTTGACGTCATGTCCCGACTAAATCAGTCTGCGTTATAAAATTGAAAATGGCATTGCCCCTGAAATTTCGCCGTTCTAATTTAAATCTTTGTTCAATATGTCTATTAACGTTACACACACACAAAAAAAGCTTCTAAAATTCAGCTGTTGAGGGAAGCATCAGGTTACTTTTTTTCAAGTTTATCAAAAACGCCCTCTCAGAACTTTGAGAAGCCCAGTCTTTTTAGAGTGATTTCCATCCTTGCCATCTGTGATAATGATAATGATAATGAACATCAGAAACGTTAAAACCAACAGTCATGCCGTTGTCTTTATTCCAGTACTTATCCCACAGCAGCCAAATATCACATGTCACGTGTATAACATGACCGTCAGAGTCAAGGAGCACTCGCGAGAACCAATCAAAATGCACACCACCTCTCAGAGCCCACATGACGCTGACATCATTCTTCGAATTGCTACCCCTCCTCGGGTGGGAAGGATCCTGCGTGATGGCAAAACGAGTGATGAATTTAGCGTCCAGGACTTGGAAGCCGGGCATATTTTTTACGAGCATATTGGTAGGGAGACTGGGCTTAAAGGAGACGTAGATCGTTTTAACTTGACGCTGTTGAATGAAACGGACACCTGGATACGAGAGGGTCGCAGATATGAAGGTACAGTTTGTTCTACATGTTCCACTCTGGTTCACAGATCATGAGCTGAGGGTAATGCCTATCCTTGTGATGGCGGAGAGGGTAGGGTGAATCCACTTGTACTGCAAAAGCTCAAGAAAGTTCGGTCTAATGGGCCAGTACTCTAGCATAAGATCCATTCATTATAACCTACTATTCGTACATACTGTATACTATGTTCCGATTTGCGTTGAAACTTGCTATTCGGCTTACTGTCCAAACTGATCATTGATTTTACTTTTTATTTTTAACTTTATAGCGGTGGAAATTGTTACAATGATTCTTCCAGTAGACAGTCAGCCACCCCTTGTAAGAATTCAACAGTTGGTTGTAAAGGAAGGAGGTACAGCAAAACTAACATCACGGCACCTAACCGTCACGGACCCTGACACGCCCAACAGCCAGGTCACGTGTATTATAGACGTTCAGCCAACTGTTGGCTTCTTGGAGAATGTCGCGCCATCTCCGGGGTCAGAGATAAGTAACGCAGGGAAGCGAGTCACATCCTTTACCGTAGAAGATATTCAAGCTGGCCACATAAGCTACGTGCAAGACTTATATAAGGGTACCGAACCGACCATGGATTGGGTAGCTTTTTCATGCACAGACGGTAACAACACTTCGCCGCGATATCTTCTTAAAATCGATATTCTACCACAAAATGACGAGACACCGCAAATTTTCACACGTGACTTCGTGGTGGACGAGGGGGAGGAGATGATCATTGACATTACCGTGTTAAACGCAGTGGACGCAGATGAACCTCTCGATGAACTGGTCTTTATTGTAGTTACTCCACCGGCCCACGGTATGATCACAGAAAGCATACAAGATGACACCGCACCAGTTACCAGGTTCCCTCTGACGCAGATAAAGAAGTCAACTTCAATCGTTTATCAGCATGATGGAAGCGAAAGCACTGAAGATTCCTTCGCCCTTTGTGTCTCTGATGGTAAATACAACACCACTCGTATAATACCGGTGTTTATTATCCCTGTTGATGACGAGGAACCCATGCTTTCTGTGAACACTGGCTTGCGCATTGAAGCTGTAGGTGAAAGCAAAACAATCACACCAAGAAACCTCGAAGCCCAGGATGTAGATTCCCCGGATGAGAATATCACATTCATAGTGCGCACTCCTCCCCGGGCGGGAAGACTTATCAGAATCAACTACAATGGGTCAACGGAAATCTTGGGCAAAAACGGAAGATTCACACAGAAAAACATTAACGAGAGACTAATGCTGTACTCACAAGATGAGAACATTCCCAGCGAAAGAGATCAGATCAAATTTGACTTGTCGGATGGTACAAACACACGACTGAATCAAGACTTTTACGTAGAGATTAGCGCAGGCGACCGAATCCACCCAACAGTCATAAATAAAGGTGTGCACCTAACACAGAACTCTCGCATGGTTATTTCAACAAATGTTCTAAGTGCCCGCGATACTGGAAGTCCCAATGAAAAGCTGCGGTATTTGCTAATCAAGCAGCCGCAAAAGGGGCATCTGGAAAACTTGGATCATCCAGGAGTGCGTTTGAATACGTTCACCCAACTTGATTTGGCGGCAAACAAAATCATATACATTCATACGAGCTCAGATGAAGCAACAGCAGATAGCTTCGATTTTGAAGTTTCAGATGGTACGAACAAAGTGGTGAACAGATTTTTAGTGACACTTATTAACATAGACAACAAAAAACCTGTGGTAATCTCCGGCAAACTTGTTGTGAACGAAGGTGAAACTGTCCTTATTACACCGTTTGAGCTTCGGGCGGAAGATCACGATACACCGCCCGAAAATCTCGTTTATACTGTCACGCGTGTGCCTCTGCATGGCTGGGTACTTAATAACGCGATGCCCGCGCGCGTGTTCACGCAACAGGACATCAACCTTAACAGAGTGTCCTACTCGCACGATGGAACTGACATATCCAAGGACAGCTTTGAAATCGTACTTAGCGATGGAACGCATAATGAATTTTACGTGTTTCCCGATACTAACACCCCTGTCCGAGCGGGCCGGGAGATACCCATAGATATACTGCCTGTGGATAACCGAATACCGCAATTGGTACTCAATCGAGGAGCCACTAATCTTGATGTGTTGCCAGACAACCGACTTGGTTTTATAATCACAAGCTCGTCGCTTCGAGTGGAAGATCTTGACAGCAACTACTCCGAATTACTCTACACTGTCACGTATCCACCGACAAAGGGAATCCTTGCAGTAACAGGGCATTACCATAACAACGAAATAGTTACAAACTTTACGCAAGCTGATATTAATTCCGGAAACATAACTTATGTTCTTCGCAATGGATCGAACGCGACGAACGATGCCTTTGACTTTGAAGTGTGCGATCCTGCCGGAAACAAACTTCCCTATCAAAGATTTTCTCTAGCATGGTCATGGGTATCATTTGAGCACCAAATATACGAAATTAACGAAACAGACGGTGTATTGCGTATTGTCGTTAATAGGAAGGGCTTTCTCGGAGAAGTCTCCTATGCGCGTATGTCTGTTACGAGTCTCACAGCCAGCAAAGACGAAGATTTCTCGTTACTTGGTTCCATGCATGTGCAGTTTAGTCCCGGCCAGAGTAGGCTTGATTGGAAGTTGCACGTAGAAGATGACGAGCAATATGAGGGGTATGAAAATCTAAAGGTGGAACTGACCAGTCCTCAGATGTGCGTCATCCGGGAACCTGGAAGTGTTGAGGTGACCATCACCGATCCCGAGGATGGTATGTATCTTGGGGAGCAGGGTTGGCGTAGTGGTGAGAGCGCTCGCTTTCCACCAATGTGTCGCGGGGTTAGTTCCCGGACTCGGCGTCATTAGTGGGTTGAGTCTGTTAGTTCTCTACACTGTTCCGAGAGGTTTTTCTCCGGGTACCCCGGTTTTCCCCTCTCCTCAAAAACTATCATTATTTGGCTTGAGTTGAGTTGATTTAGAATTCATTTGAATTTTACAGTCTCCCCAATTAGTAGATTTGAGACTTGGGTAAAGTTATTATTACTATTATTATTATTATTATTATTATTATTAGCTAATTGAGAACAAGCGGTTTCGAATAGTATTAACATTCTCGCTCTCGAATAATTAAACTGCTATAGTGTATTTTGTTTTATTTTCCAAAAATATACCAACCCTTGGTCAACTTGTGGAGGCCTTGTGCTTGCCCGTAAGTCTATGAAAATGTTATCCAAAGTTGATAACTTTAGAAACACCCTTAACATTTAACAGGTGTACGTTACAGTATCGGATCTAGTCCGCGATTGATAATTAATTTAATAGAAGGTTTTAGGGTTTTGGTCGTGGGACTTGTAATGTCTGCGTTTCCGCCTGATAGCACTGGTGTATCAAAATTCAAACAATCCTATGTATTTATTTTTTAAGGGTTCTCAAGGGAGGTGATGGGGAGAGAATATTTTTAGAATCCACTCCATACCGTCTTCCCTTGTAGTGAGTAATTGATTAGGATTCTCCTCTCATTGCATCACATCATGCAGAATTGTTTCTCGTTCTTTCTTCCACTCTTAGCTCCAACTGTTGAAGTTGTTCGCAGTCAAATCATTGTGGAAGAAAATGTGGGGAAAATGAGAGTGCCTTTAAGACGGACAGGAGATTCTAGTCAGCAACTGCATGTCACGTGTTTGACAACATCTGACATGGGGGAAGGTATGAAAGTGGATTTCCAGTTTTGCAGCCTGACTGAATTACATCCATTACCGATCAGATCAAAATTAACTAAACGGTGTTTTACGACGGCTTGCAAAGCAGGCATAGGCCTGTAGAAGTCTTTTCATAAAAGTTGCTTTTGGGAAGAAATTTTAAGGACAATTTGGGTTTTGCAGACGAGCAGAAGAACAGCGCGTGCGATATTGAATTCAACCGCGTGTCCAAAAGGGAATGCAGGCGCCTAAAATGACGTGAAATCGAGGTATAAGTGAGGAAACGTTTTGTAAGTGTATCTCTTCTGCGTTTTGGATCTTTTGGGTTGAGAGTCTAGTAACCTTTTGCTCTTACCCAGCTATGGCTGGTGTTGGCTAATACCAAAAAACCGACTGAATTACTTTGACAAGCCAGAGATGACTTGCATGTCTAATACTGTTGTCTTGCAGGATGGGCGAAGGGTACCATGCCCTCGGCAATATTGTCATACTCCGACTTCATTTCACGGCCTGGCAACAAAGACAGTGTTATCACATTTGAAAAGGTAGACTTTTTTCAATACAAACCTCGATATTTTTCTATGTAGACGTTTCCGCCATTGTAAATTAGAATTGTGAATTCCTTAGGTGAGTAAATGATAAATTGTATTGTATTTCCAAAATTGCCTCTTTCCAAACGGGTGTGCAAATACGTTTCGGCGATAAACAGCGGCTTTGCACTCAGTTGCTAGGGTTACTTGCTTTCTTTTGGAAGCCCACCCTCGCGCCACCCCCCTATAGCCAGGCATCCCTTTCAAAGGTGGTGCGGGGTGTGTGTGTGTGTGTGTGGGGGGGGTGGGGTGGGGGAAGAGGGAAGGGAGTAGGGCTCCCATAGGCGACATACCAATCACCAAGTTGGTTTTTACCAGTTTAGACAACAAAGAGAACGGGAAATTGATGATAACAGTTTCAGAGACTTAAAAAATAAAAAATGAAAAAGGTAGTTGTAACCAGTCGTCTGTATACAAATTTAAGAGAGCGTTGAGGGGCTTTAATATGTAATGTATGAAGACTATCGCGCCGACAGTGATAAGCAGGACATTATTAGGATAGTTCTGTGAAACTCGCTAAGTTGTGACACGGTACCAATTTAGGAGCAGTTAATGGTTTGTGAAGGCGTTTGAGAGTATGTAGCCTGTTTTAAATGATGAGAAAATGGGTCTTTTTGTCGTTTCATCCTCACTTTCTTTATTCACTTAAGGCCAAACGGCTCCTTTTTCCTTGCCAATATTTTAACTGTCATATATGTCAAGACTCCCTGCTTAAGGAGACTATTCCCCAGAACTGAGAGAATTAGCTGTAGTGCAAAATCATTGACAGATCGACATTAGGGTGTCAAAATTCCTATCTCACCTTGGAGGTCGAACATTTATTACTATTAAACCATTCATGCTTTGTTATTTTTGTTTTTCAAGGAAGAGACGACCAAGGATTGCCTTGTCACCATTATAGACGACTCCCTGTATGAGAACGAGGAGAAGTTTTATGTTCGAGTGCTGTCTCATCTCGGGAGCAGAATCAACAGTGAACGAAGCAGTAGTGTGATAATCATAGCCCCAGATCCCCGGGACGGTAAGATACCACTTACCATCTGCAAAATTAATTGACTATAAAACCGATTAGCTGTGTTAATCTTAGCGTGGGTGCTTAGACCGTTAAATCTTCCTGACACTGCTGTAAGTAGATTTTCACGTCTGCAACCCGACTGTTGTAATTTTTGCGGCACATCAAATAAAAACTGATTAAACTTTCCCTTACAACATGGCCCAAAACGCACATTTTGCTTTGTGAAACTACGATTTATTTTTTTTGAACTTTTAATACAGCATTGTAAGCTCTCCAAAAGCTTTTTGTTACCTTTATTATTATTATTGTTTTTACAATACAGTCATCATAATAACTCTAAGCGTAGGAACCCACTAATTTCTAATGACGCTTTTCCGGATTTTATCCCACGTTTTTTAGGCTCGCGGCATATCTTTAGGAGTAAACGATTAAAATTTCGAACCTTTTGTCATGTACAATGCTTACATACTGTTTTTCCGGTTAAGCCGTTTAACCCAAATCGCAGGTTAAAAGTTAACTTTAAGTACACGACTATGTCTTTTGTTTGAAAGCGGCGGTTTTCACAGCGCTGTCGATTTCAGGGTATAGTTTTCTTTAAGGTGTGAGAACAGTCGTTTGCATCAATTCACTAACTGAATTAGAAATTGTCGCCAACGTCTGGTTATATCCCCTGAGCCTGCTTTTATTGCCTGGACCTAGATTGTAACTTTAAACTCGTATGGGATTAGATGATATTAAAAATTGTCTGCCATTGCAACCGCCCACAAGGGGTGCAGATTTCACAACATAGGGATGTCCGAATCGCTGGCGACACAAGGCAAATGTATTCTTCGGCAGAAGGCACGGAACATCTAAAAATAAAATGAATTTGATATCTGGAAATTGCTCGGAAATCTAAATACGTTTTAAACAAACGTGGCTATCCGATAGTCTTGTACGTTTTGTTAAGTAAAAGGATATCCCAAATATTTTTCACATTTCTGGGACCGTTTTCGCATTTTTCAACTTAAAAAGGGACGAGAAAACGATATTAAAGAATTTCTTTGAATAGAGCGCTTAGTCTTTGTCTTTAGTTGCCATGTTGTTTGCTTACTTTTCTCTATGTGAATATTGTTGTTTGTTTTGCTCCAGAACCAAAAATGTTCTTTCAATCCCGGCGTTACTTGCTGGATGAGAGTGACGGGAAGATTGAGGTCATTCTCAAGAGGACTGGGACCGACCTTTCCAAGTCATCCTCTGTTTTCGTGAGATCGAGGCAAACTGACCCAGTATCAGCAACAGGTAACAAAACTCAAACTTATTCTCTCTCCTCCTCAAGTTCCAAGAGTTTCAGATGAGGGAAAAAAGGGCAAACAATACTGTGATGAAAGGAATAATGTGTCTCAAAGAAAAGGAAAATTTTCTTCTTTCCAACTGTTAAAGAACCCACACACTGATCGCAAAGAGTAGGGGACGTATGGGAGGGGGGGGGGGAGAGGGGGAGGGGGAATGAGTCCCTTTTCTGCTCATCCCCACTGAGTAGGTCTGTGTCCTGTAAAGCTGGAAAACTAAAACCAAACCCATTTTTCTTTTACTTAGTTTGTCCTGGTCTTATGTTGTTGTAATAAAAATTGTTATAACGAGCAGCACAGGGTCTCTTAGGTTTCCTTCACTTACAAGAGTTGCAAACTGAAAACAATCCTTTGTCAATCTTATTCTCTATTATAGGTCCTTCATCCCTTTTGAACTTTATGATAATTTTCATTGGAAAACTTTATCATATCCGAGAAGTCCGAAGTTAACTTTGTACTTTAAGCTACACTGAAATTTCCAAGTGTCGATGATGATACCTCAAATCAAACAGAGTCACTGAAACGAGCTGCAACACACCGTTCATTTGAACCCCGGTTGAATGGAGGTTTCTTTTCTGCAGAGTTAACACTCCATTTTGGAATTTGTGAAAGGCTTATCTCATTCGGACCTTTTTATAATTTTAGCTGGCTAACTTCAACACCTACAAAGCTAATGAATTAAATGTTTGTTCTGCAGCTGGTGAAGATTATACGCCGGTCATTAAAATGATTTACTTCCCTCCATATTCTGATCGCCAAACTGTTGACGTAACCATCCGTGATGACCAAGGTCTCCCCAGGGTAGAGGGGAGAGAAGAATTTGAACTTGTACTAAGAACGCCTATTAACTCCGGAGTTGGTGAGCCAAGCAAAGCTGTGATCACTATCGACGACTCCGCATCTGACCGTAAGTTCTGTCACACAAATTTGTTTGGCCTCCAAGTTTCTTTGTTCTATCCCCCCCCCCCTTAAAGATTAATAGGATTTCCCTCCGAGAGCACGCTTCAGCTGAACACTATCAGTTCCAAATAAATCAAAGGCCCTAGCGATCCAATAAATGAGAGGTGTCCAACAGAAGTAATTCGTAACATCGAGTATAACTCATTCCCTTGTTAGCTGGATTAACGGATGAAAAGGTACTTCATGCTCAAGATCTATAAGTCAGAGATAGAGTACTCTTTTTCCTGACGACAAACTTCGGGCACTTCGTGAATTAAGTGTTGGAAAATAGAACGTTAAAAACGTTTACTTCAAGACCAGAAATATCAATTACCGGTCTGTGCGAAGTTAGTTCTTGTAAACAAGCGACTATTTCCTCCAGTCCTCAAGTATCAAATTTATAGTAAATGTATTTATAGTAAATGTCTGCGAAGGACATGACCTTGTCTATATCTTAACATTGGTTGCCAATATTTGCCCTGTTTTCTCTGTTGGTAGTGCCCATAATACAATTTGTGAAGTCGTCGCATTTAACCAATGAGGAAACAGGCGCATTCACTGCTGTACTCATGCGCACTGGTGACCTGACATACTCCTCATCAGTCCGTTGTTATACCCGCTCAATGACGGCGCAGGTGGAAGCAGACTTCAGGGAGCGTACCGACACAGATGAGTCAATAATTGTGTTTAACCCCGGCGAGAACCGGAAGTCGTGCGCGGTGGCAATCGTGGATGATTTCCTGTTTGAAGGAAGAGAGACTTTTACGCTAAAACTTGGAAACGTGGACAAGAAAAGCCGGATCGGAGAAAGGAACTCAACATTGATAACCATCGTGGATACAGTGGATAGTGAGTACTAAGTTATGTGGAGATTTCTCGCTATTGCAGATTGCATAAGTCTCTTGGGTACGAAGGGAACTCTGTCATGTGCCATTGGGGAACTTAAGCAACGACGACGGCAACGAAAACGTTATTTCAAAATATAACTTCTCGTTTCTGTAACTCTTTGTTTAACATGAAAAATGCTGGCGAGCTGTCCAGGGTCTAAATTACTGCGAACGGTGTTAAAGTAAAGAAGACGAAAGAAAAACTTGCCGTCATGCACTCACGTTATCGAGAAATCCTGAAATTTGGTCATTTCACGTTGTTGTTTTGTAGAGGACGGCAAAGAAATGAACTAAAATGTAAAACGCATGGGCAGAGTGATTGTTTTTGCTCATTAAACCCATTGTTTTGTGGCATTCTCGTTGCCGTTGCCGTCCTCGTTGCTTAAACTCCCTACTATCTCGGACAGCTTAGTTTGCTGTTTCCCTAAGCGTTAGAGTTAACTTAATTGTAAGTCAATTTTTGCTATCTGTGTTTCTTTTCTCAGAACCAGTCATTCAGTTTACGAAAGAGAGAGTTTATATTGCGGGTCCTGCGGTAAAAGGCGCGGCTGCTGAGGCGCGGATTACAGTCCGAAAGACAGGTGACCCAACTGCAAAGTCAAGTGTTAGAGTTTACACACTTGATGGGTCGGCAAAAGCTGGGAGAGCTTATCAGCCTATGACTGAGGTAAGCTAAAGCGTTCTCCACAAAAGAGTGTTCTTCGAAACCGAACGCCGAGGTGGCTGTTCTTCTTCTTCTTCGTCTTGAGTTATCCACAGGCGATAAGAATCGAAAAATGGATAACTTTTCTGCTTTTTTTTACCTTCTTACACTTCCTCAGGTTTTGGACTTTTCGGAAGACAATACCAGTCACGTGATAGCTATAAGAATTCTGTTCGACGCGAACCGAAAAATCCGCCGCGCGTTCACAGTCCACTTGAGCCCAGACGTTACTGGCACAAGTGTCCTGGGAACCAGGAAAGTAATTGTCTATATCGAACAGCCGTCTTCAAATCCCGCTGTTACTTTTCCACTTCCGCCGATGGTGGTATCATTACGTGACTATGATGACGTCATTGGAGCTGAATCCCAGATTATCATGGGTTATCCAGTAGTCTGTGTTACGGTAAGACACAACATTAAACGTTGTTTGAACTGTGAGGTTCTAAGACCACGTAATAGGCAACGCCTTAATGGTAGACTGATAGGGAGAAATTTACACAACCAGGCAATTTTTTTTCGTGGAAAAAAATCCTCACCCACAACACTGGAGCAGCTAAAAACTAATCATTGCATTGGTTTCCTGTAGGCTTGCGATCCAAAATATCCCAGATATGCAGAAACTGGATCAATTTGTTCTTCACAAAGAATCGACAGCAGATTAACGCAGTTCCGTTGGCAAGTTGGAAATGAGCTGAGAGATTTGACCATGGATACGTTTTTCTCCAGAACTGACCAAATCACCCTCGATAGCGTTTACTTGCTGGCAGGTTCTCAAGTGCGCTGTGTCGCCCGAGCAGTTAGTGATCGCGGGGAACTGGGCCTTGAATCGACCAGCTCTCGAATCAACGTCAGCACTGAGGAGGGACTGTGTGCATCACGTGACCCTCATCACATGGGCTCGCAAGAAGTCGAAGCGAGTATTTCTTTTACGGGAGCCACGGGTGATAAATATTCCAACAAAGTTCATATTAAAATAATGTTGCCCCATACAGATGGACTCGTACCACTAATATCCACTAAGAGGTTGGCAAATGTCAAGCGAATACTTCGGCCGGGAGTGCTAAGAATAGCGAAACACAAATGTTCTAATCTTTTGGACTTGAACGAAATCACCACCAGCTTTGGTTTTGTAACCGAATCCATCAAAGACCGTAAAAGTATGAATGAAGGGGAGCCATATCAATACAGTGTTGAGCTGAGGAGTAATAGAACTCTACGATTTTACAGAAGTCTTGACCTCGAATCTTGTTTGTGGACTTTTAACAGCTATTACGACATTTCAGAGCTTACTCAATACTGCGGCGCTACAGTGACGTCAGATGGTCAGTCACGTAGGGTTACCCAATCCCAGCTTACCGTGCGCGTACCTCTGTACGTTTCTTATGTTTATCGAGTACCGATGACGAAGGGAGACTGGGTACATTATGACCATGCGATGTTTCTGCGACTGCATCTCACTTACGACACCGCTGTGTTGTTGAATAACGGCGTGCAAACTCCTGAAGGAGATCTGTTCAAAGGCGAACTGTGGCCAACAGCCATTTCCGTACGCGAAAATGATAAAAGGTTGGTGGTAAATTTCAAGACTAAAGCGAAGTTTCGAGGAACATACTTGATCGAAAATCCGAGTAAGTATTTATCCTTTGTGATTGATGTTCGGAGTATGGGAGCCTTCAAATAAGAGAATTGACAAAACAGAACCATTTGTTCGTCAACGTTTCGCCGTGTTAACATAGTCTTTAACCCTGCTGGCCCCAATTCTCTCTTTTTTTTTTTTTCACAAAAGTTGGAAGATTCTGACTAAACATCAAGACCGCGACGTTTATTTCTATGACCTGTATGTTTAATTACATAGGGAAGTGGTTAATCGGGTTATGAAATTGTGGTCATTTTAGCCCTTTAAGGGTCCACACTCCAAAGTAATATAGAAAAGTACCTCTTACTAGCCGAATTCGAGGTCCGTACTGTAAAGACACGTTTTTCCCGTTCACTTACACCCCAAGCGTGAAAGCGCGCGGGCCATAAATCAACGGGAAAAACGAAGATCCGTAACTTACAGTACGGACCGAGAAAACGAGATTGGTAAGATTTTTATTATATCTTAGAGGTTAATCACGGCGCGGAAAAGAAGACTTTCAAATCTAGCGGGCAGTACAGTAGACTGATACGGCCCGCAAAATTGACCAGTCACAGCTCGCCTACTAACTGAGAGATAAAATAAAAAAAAGGCACGCGTCGGGCTGCAAAGAACGCTCTCACAATTTTTAGGTTGCTAAACAGTTCATGGTGAGACCTACAATATTTCTATGTTTCCATTTGCGAAATGTCCTTTGATAATCTTAGGCGCAAATGTTGTCGGCCGGGGTGTCTCGTATTAACGTCTGATCAAATGTTGGTCGTCACCCTATTTGATCGCTTACAATCATTACATAGTAATACTATTGATATTGTACCATAACATACGACGGCGTGTGTTTCTTTATTTTTGTGTATAAGTCAAAGTGAATTATTTTTAATTTTTCTAGACACTGAAACGACGGCATTGGTCATGTCACGTGATCGGCCACACCTGAGTTTTGGCTTAAGCCTGTTGTCTAGCGAGAAGACGTATGACTACCCACAGCAAACCTGGCGATTTCAGTCTCATTATGCATTGCGTGATTACAGTGGGGTTTATTTTATTAAACTGATCCCGTGTACAGCGGATGAGGTAAGCTAGTACAATGATATTGACACTGATGGGTTGAGATCTTTGGTCCATTTCATAGTCACCGCGTTTATCTTTATAAAATTGATCCCTTACACGGCGGATGAGGCAAGCTTCATAGATATTGACATGAGTTGAGATCTTTGCTTTTCGTAGTCACCTCATAAAAATGCCAGTATGACTTGCAATCACTGAACTCCTTCACTGTTTCAAGCAATAGCCTGAGAGACCAACTTTTCCCGTTTTTGTTTTGTAGCGGACCCGAGTTTTTTGTGTATGTTTGACGATGCTTGTCGTCAAGTTTAAAGTTGAACGTGCCATAGACGAGTCCATAAACGAGTCCTACAAAGCTTTTTCATGTGGATATCAGTTACAGTGCGACGCGCCTTACCGCGGCCACCCAACAAACTTAATTGCAAGTTATCCAATATGGATAAGCTAGTAATCTAATTAGCCAGTCGGGTATAAATGCATAGCTGCGAACTTTGCAAGGAGACCGTCACTCAAATTCGCGTATCCTGATTGGCCAACTTGTAATTTTGTTGGAGGCCACGGTAAGGCGCGTCGCACTGTAAATTTGCGTGTGGCTGAGAAGTTATAATTATAACTGGTAGAGACGCTCAAAGCAACTCAGAAGTAGTCCATTTTACGATTGCATACTCAGTGACCTGGCCTATGAATGGAAAGGAGGCTGACGGTGAACTTGTTTTCATAACTCTATTGCTGGGAATCCTGAATGAACACCAACCCACTGAAACCATGTTTGGCTACCGGTGTTCTCTTTGAAAACGATTTTAAAGCCTGGTGTCATGCATTGCCTATCATAAGGATTATTAAAACTTTGAGAAAACTTCATTTTTATGCAGTTTTGTTCCTCTCAGGGAAAACGTTATTCCGAGCCACTCACGTGCCACCCACGTGATCCAGTGACATTCACACTGCCAATCAGATTCCAGCAGGTTCCTGATCCAGTTCCTTCGCAATTTACTCTCTCTGCGCAATTTTTATTGATGTCCGAGAAGGACCAATGGTTGCGTAATGATCCTAGCAAAATTGACGATTTTGATGTAGATGCAGCGTTTTCTAGAGGTAAGCAGAAATGTTTATCCTTCTGTTACAGCTGTAAAACTAACAACATCTCGGGATCCTGTACTAAAGTCTGTACTTAAGTCTTAGACGGAATGTTTTCACTACTTGTGACGATCGACATTTCATCAAAACAAATATTTTTTCCGTAAGATAAAGTATAATCTGTTTTAAATACTCAACTATATTAGTGGAACATTAGTAGCTTAATTATTTAAAACTATGCAAATGACGCCAGTCTGACCTATGGTCTGGAAAGATGGTAAACAAAAGGCCATATTCGTATTCTCGGTATTGAACTAGATCTAGTATGAAGTGGAGGCTCTTGCGGGGGAATACATTTACATATGAAAAGATTCCCCCGCAAGAGCCTCCACTTCATGCTAGATCCAGTTCAATATCGAGAATACGAATATGACCTATTACGAGTTAGACAGAATTAGCATGCCGCGTTTTAGGAAGTTTGCTAATTTTTTGTTTCTAAGAAAAGTTTAAAACGGAAGTAAACGTACTCAAGAAGGTGAATATTTACATTTCATTGTCGTGTAGCTTACTTATTTACCTCTTTCTTTGCGTGCAGAATCAAAGATCTACGGACTCATTACTCTACGTGAAGGAAGTGGACTTGGGACTGGAGGGAGGGGCTACGCATTGGTAGCTGAGAAGGTCTATTTGTGCACTGGTGTGGGAGAGTTTATTCCTAGTTACAATCCGTCAAAAAATAAGTTTGGATGTCTGGCGCGCTCGCTTTACTTGGAACACCGGCTAAAAGTTCTGGTGAGTGATTAGACTTTCGGCCCAATTTGTGCCTTACATCTAATTCCAGTCGTGTGAACTTTACTTTACTTGAAGCCTCAAAAACTGGCGAAAATAGAAAAACGTTTTTACCGTGGCCAAGCAGGGTTGCTTTGGGGTCGGAAGTAAGAGGTAGGATATGGCCTCTCTTGACCACGGCATTTGCAAACTGTAATTGCGTTTGACACAAGTAAAATGCGAAGGGGAAGATTAACGGGAAAACGCTGTTCGTTCACGAGATCTATTTATCTCAAAATGCCGATTTAGCCCTTATACCCTCAGCCCTTATACCCAGAAGCGACAGCTGAGAACCGTTTCAGCCTTCCCCTGACTCATATTAGGCACAACGATGCATTTTAGGGCTATTTTAACGCTGATTTAAGGGAGCTAAATTAGCTCTTTACAATAAGCCATTTGCGAGATCGCTTGAGCCTCTATTTCAAAGCGAGTCTAAGTGCGAAGTCTTTGTAATGAAAATGAGTTTTCGCTCAAATGGAACGCTGAACTTATTACCATCACAAAACTTTCGCACTTTGACTCGCTTTGAAATAGAGGCTCAAGCAAACTCGGAAATGGATCATTGAACCCTAAAACATTCCGATACTCTTATTCACCTAAAAGGCTCCTTATACGAAAAAACAAACAAACAAACAAACAAATTTACTAGAACTTGCTAATAATAATAAAATGACCTGTCCGTTGGTTTTAAATATGTGGTTTTTATTCTAAAAAAATCCGATTTGTCAGGATAAAGAGGAGCCGCAGACAATTGACACACACCTCTCCCATGTACCTTTTGATGCAAAGTTTGCTGAGGAACTTAACACAACCACCTTCTCCGAGGATCCTGGATCTGATGGCTTCATGATGAATAGCGCACCGTTATTTGAGGTTAGTGAACGGAAATGTAGATCTTAAGTCATGCACTACAATTTGATTCGCAATCTTAAGTGTTTTCTGGAGTCCCCGGGACCTTTGATCTGTGGATACCACAGGCCAAAGGGTTAAGGGCTCTGGATACGAGATCATTTCGCTCCTTCCTACCTGTGTGAGGCGCTAAGAGAAATTGCATTTGATATTTTCAAACGTGCTCCAGAATAAGAACTGCGGCTGGCAGTTAGCTATTTGCGCTTCGTACAAACACATTCCCTCAGAAGGCTCGCAACGTCGACGAACTGATCTGCACCAACTTCCAAGCCATAATCCTTCCTAATAAGGGTTTACCTTTTGAAACAAGTTTACCATTTTTCCCTTGTTTTAGAACACGTCTCCGAAGGAAGAAAGCATTAAAAAACAAATGAATGTATACAGTTTTCAATTTTATTTTTTGTGCGTCTGAAAAGTTTAATGTTAATATATTTGGTGGGGAGATGTTACAAAATTTACGTACATCACCCGAAAGCATAAAAAGAGGACAACACCCCATCAAAAAAAAAAAATGGTTAAAACCTGTATCACAGTAATGGAAATTCAAGAATTATCATTTATTAGCTTAATAGGATTTCTCTGAATTTTATTCAGATGCTCAACAATTCTGTTGTGTTGAATTTTTGGTTTCGATCAGGTAACAAATATAACAGAGATAAATGCACCTTATTCCAAAATGGCTCTCATTCTAATATGCTCTGTTTGTTATTTAAATTAGCCTTTGTTACATCGTTCTTGAGAGCAGACTTCAAAAGAAAATTTTACGTTCATCAAGGCGACGAGGGATAATTTGGATATAAACTAGAATGACGGCCATTTTGAAAGAAGGGGTCTTGAGTTAAAATATTCGCTAAACCAATTCATATACTTTTCGTTTTCATGCTCGATAAGAAAGGTACATATTTCCGACTGACTTTCATAATACATAATAGCTTCTAGATATTTTATTATCCATGTTATTGTCTTTAAAATTCGATAAAAGAGAAGTTTGTTTTCTTATTGGCAGGTTCCCACGAGCCGGAAGTGGTTTATGCATGCCATTTACTCCGTAACTTCCGGACGTCACCCAAGGCCAGCTCGTTCAGTCAAACTTTCAAGCGCTGATAAAGACAAAGGTCTTTTGGAGACATCCTTGACATCACATATTGTATCAGAGGTGAATTTCAATTCCCCGCAAAGATTGGTCCGTCGCAATCTTGATGACAACATTGGAGTCAGCGGTCAAGGGACAAATATGAAGATGATACGTCTGTTACCCGAACCAGTGGATACACGCCGTAATATGCCATCAGGTGCACTTGAGAAACGGACGGAGACAAACGAAACCCGTGATTCAAGTTTGATTAATCCGCTGGTCATTGGTATCGCAGGAGTTTGCGTTCTATTAGTGTTTGCCTTAGTGATCGTGGGCGTGCTCTTTAGGCGAAAACTGCTGACCCAGCAATCACAGAATACTCCACCTGTAAAGATCAATTCGAAAGAAGTGACGGTGGTACAAGCAGAAGGAGAAGCAGTTTAGTTGGTCCTAAGTGACCGGTAGGACTGTAAAATAGATATTAACATCTATTATCCATGTTTAACTCATCACGCGTCAGAGACGTTGCTGGAACTTTGCGGGTGATATGTGCTAGAGAAGCAGAGATTTCGTCCAGCGTTAAATGTCGCGCCAATTCACGTGACTGTAAGCTATTCGGTTCCAGTGAAAGAACCAGCTGATTCGTCATGCACCGATATAAGACAAACTTAAATCGATTACGAGTAAAAAAATAGTTTCCATTAAAACCACTCGAAGGTTGGTTTATGAATTAACACACACCGTAATCGGGAAAACTGAAAACCAGTTTTCGGAAAGATATAAAGAATGTAAGTATTTGTCTATAGTGCAGTGACAGATGGTCACTAGTTTATTGATGGGTTGTTTAGTCGACCTCCGGAACCTGGAGTATTGAATACAATGTATGCGTATTATGTTCTGACTTAGAACAAAGCATAGCTAAAATGAAAAGTGATGAGTACAAGTTCTAAAAAAACGTAACTGATATATATTTATTCTTGCGCAACAAGCGTGAAGGAAGAAGTGTTCGTGTTATGCTATGAATTCTATTGTAACCGCGGAACTAATGTAGTTCAAGAAACAAGTGCCGATTCAAAGAAAAGTTCCTAAAACAAATTATAGCTGTAAATTAGTCAAGTAGTGAGTGGGGTAGCAAATGCAGGAGGGTATAAAAGTTCTAAACGCCAGTTTGCCATTTCTGAATTTTGATGAGGTGACAAATATTACAGCTACTTTATTGGAGTTCCGAAATTAAATTGCGATCGGTTTGGTTTTATACTGCTCTGTGATTGGTTGGTAACACTCGCGCAAAACCAATTGCGACTTGCGCGCACGCATGCGGTAAGTTCTCGCGTTGATACCAGCTACACGTAATTGCTTTGGCTCACTGTAGTGTTCATGCCTGCTATTGGAATGGTCAAAGTAAGATTCTCTAGTTTTCATCAATGGTTTGTAGTCGCCACCAGATCTGTTTACCATCTTGCTTGGCTAAGTGAAATTAAACCGCACTTGTTTCCACTTTAGTTAAGCATGTACAAATAAAGCATTTCTAAAAGTTTGGACTTGGCCTGGGTTTTTTCGGTATTGAATGCAGTAAACCCGCATACAAGAACCTAAAATTTAAGAACCTGTTAGCCTAAATTTTCATTTTAAACTCCCTTTTCATAAGAACCTATTTAGCCTAAGATGTTCAACAGGTTCTTATTTTACAACAATGAAGGCACAGATGAAAATACAGAAAAAAATTTAGTCTAGGTTTCAGTCAGTAAGATTCAAAGAATGGACTAAAATGAAAACCATATCATGTCTTTGTCAATACTTGATTACACAATGCAGTTGTATTTTGTTTACTGCATGGTTATCATCTAAATTATATTCTAGATAATTATTTAATACAGCACTATACCTATCCCATTTCTGTAAGAACCTATTTAGCCTAAGGTGGAAAAACCTAGGTTCTTATACGCGGGTTTTTACTGTATGACATTTTTATCACCACGAAAATGGAGCGCTATCATCAAAAAGAGTAAAGTGGGAAATGCACTTGACTACAGGAGTAGCAGGCGTTTGCACCAAGTTTGAAATGAGTATCCCTTTTAAAGCCCAGATATGTGCTGCAATACTGAGAACCTTGTGACCAGCACGTGGCTTTTGCTAGTTCCGATAATGTTCGTACAAAATATAAACGAGATGGGCACTCAGAGATGTTAGGTTCTATTTGCTTCTTGAAGTACGAGAAAATTTGAATATCTGATGTTATTGGATTGGATATTGCCCTTACCTGTGCTATCTTCGTGGTTGTTTGGCTGTTCTTGTAGCCAATGTTTTCACTAGTTCTCCTTTATACAAGTCCCAGCTCTCCAAGCACTGGATTCGGTGTCGTGCGTCCGGAACCGTCATGTATTCCTCTCTCTAAAACATGCCAATATGATGTTATTTCGGCAGTTATAAATCCCGTTGTATGATATCTTAATAATAGGATTCGTAGGCTCACGAATCGAACAATTAGCTGCGAAATATATAGAAGTTTATTGCTGGTTTTCACAGCGAACGAAAGATGGCTGTTTGTTGCCATGTTCAGTTCGCCGGCTAAACCAAGGAGAAATTTGATGTGAGGTACATACCAAAGCTTTCAACTGCACAAGTGTGGTTATGCTTGCGTTCATGAGAAAGAATCTCTTGTTGATCATGATACACTCGGCCCCTTCACTGATCTAAAAAGACAATAACAGCTGATCAAAACAAATAAGAAGTTAAAGAGGCTGGGGAAGTCTTGGGTTACTTGGTAACGACCGTGTCTCGTGATCGTGTTTGAAGAGGAGGCAGGATGGCCGAGTGGTCTAGGGCACTGGATTTCAATGCGGTGTCCCGGGTTCAAATCCCGCCTTAGCCACTAGCTGGTGTTGTTCTGGGTTCGTGCCTGGTTTAACTCCTTGGTCATCCTTGTAAATAGCCAACTGGTCTGCCTCCTGCCAGTTGGGATTCTTAAATCTGTTGTGTTCATTTGTATTATTTGTTTCATTGTCCCTGAAAAGCCCCTCTAGGGGAGTGGGCAATTAAGTATTTATTTATTATTTATTTATGAACAAGAAAAAGGATCTGAGAGAAGGGTTTCTTTGCTGTAAATTCTAGTCCTTATACGCGAATTAATATAAGGTTGCTTAATTGCATGGTAATACTTACTAATATCAGACTTTTTGTGGAGGGATCTTGGTTTTGTTCAACAGCATCAGCCTGTGGGAGAATCATGAAGTAAAAAGCCCAAAATGTAGCTTTGAAACATGCTACAACTTTATGGAATCTCATTTCAATTTTATGGAAAGATAGGATAGTATTGGGATATAAACACCAAAGGGGAGGATATAGTAAAGTAACTTGTACCTCTGAGCTTATCTTGGTTGCAACCTTCGGCATCATGGATTCGAGACCCTAAAAGAGTATAGTAAGAATATTATATCAAGAAAATCTCGTCATGACTGAATGCGGCAACTTTAAAGCTTCCATAAGAATGATAAGTGTAGGTAATCACATGGGGCCGAGTGAAATTAAAGAGGCATAACGGTTGAATTTTTGGACCTGGGGTGAATTGAGAATGAAAGAAAGAAGGGTGGAAAAGGGATATACACATAAATCAGTTTGTCCGCCAGTGGGCTCAGGGGCACTTTGTTGTGTTGGCGGACTAATTAGCCTTTGTTTACTAATTGTTCACTTTAAATTTTAATTTAACCACCTTCAAATCCAATATTTTCCAATTTTTCAACTCTCCCCAACTTTTATTCCTTCAAAACAATCCAAAAATCATCACAAAATTCACAAACATTTACTGTAGCAAGGTGTCCAACCTAATGAAGCCATTTTTCGATTGAAAGAAATCGAGGCGAGATTTTGGAGAAAAAGGAAAACAAGACATTCTTTAAGGATAAATCATCACGTTGTTTTCAGATGTTGCTGAAATTGCCCGAGTCGCGCAGCGACTAGCCTGCAATGCAGGCGTATTTTGGGCGCGCGAGTGCACATTTTCGTGTTATGGCCGCCATCTTGGATTTGGTAACTGTAGAGGATTGGGGCGAGGAAATATTTGCCGAGGGAGTAGGTGTTAAGTAGAAAAATCCCCCACCCGCCACACCGCCTCTGCACCAACTCTCTACCGGTCAAGCATCCAATTACAATCCAAGATGGCGGCATCGAAAACCTGATTTATCAAGCGTTCCGCGCCAAGATAATAACGCCTGCACTGCAGGCTACGCAGCGACCAAAAATGTCCTCAGTTGATTAAGAAAAAAAAATGCCCTGTGTCAGCCAATCAGCGTTCAGTAATTTTACCCTTTAAAGATAAATAATTCAATACAATACAGCACAACAAGAGTTAAGAAATTGCTTGCGGGAAGATATAATAGAATACTCACAAACATGTTTCCTGGTTTGAGTAGAGCGATTTGTAGCAGTGCAGTTCTTGTGGGAACCGCACTAACGGAAGTTTCAGATAGTTTCTTCTGTACTCTGCTTGGCCTCCTTACACAAGTGTTACCCACTTCGTCGTGAAAAACAGGCTCCTGCATAAGTAACGGAATATTAACCTCATTAAAAAGGTCTCAATGGGGTTTCTTAGTTATCAATTCGATTTTTTCCTCTTCTGAGCAATCAACTGAATTGGTACCAGCAGTTAATTCTATTTTATATGGGCTCCTATTCTCAACTACCAGTTTCAAAACGTAGGTTCAGTCTCGAACTACAACGAGTTGCAAAAATACTTGAGACACTGTACGCCATTTGGCCTTCAACGATGTTTCCATGATCTTCCGCTTTCCCTCCCCCCACCCTCCCCCTCTTATCAAAGTTGTTAACAGTGCAACACCATGCTCGAAACTTTGAGGAATAACTTTGAAAGGGAGAGAAGGAGGGGCTGTGTGTTGTATTCACAGATTTCTTAGCAGCAGCGTTTTAGAGAAAGAAAAGATGTTTTTGATTGCGAATGTCTCAACAATTTTGCAACTGGTTGTGGCACTTTCAGCTTCAGGAATTTGGGAAAACACTTAATATATCATCCAGAAAGAAAGGACTTTATATGCCTCTGTTAGCGCCGTAAGACTAAGGGGCTGTTTACATGGAGGTAGGAAGATCCTAGCACTAGGAAGATCCTAGAAGGCGGATCATCCTAGCACCATATGTTTTCTGTATTCAGTTTACATGCAAGAGGTCGTACTTGGCTCTAGTGCTAGGATCTTCCTAGTGCTAGGATCTTCCTAGCTGTGAGCTAGGAAGATCCTAGCGCTAGGAACATCCTAGCACCATGTAAACTGCCTTCGCTAGGAAGTTCCTGGTACTAGGGACAAAAAAACAAACATGGCGGCGGCACCTCTTTTACAAACAAATAATTTAGCCGTTAATTTAGGGCGAAATCGATGTTCACCTCTTTTACAAACAAATAATTTAGCCGTTAATTTACGGCGAAATCGATGTTCACTTCTATTGCAGACAAATAATTTAGCCGTTAATTTACAGCGAAATCGATGTTCACTTCTATTGCAGACAAATAATTTAGCCGTTAATTTACGGCTAAATTTTTCCCTTGTATAATTCTCGGAATGAGTTTTAGGCTAATTTTTTGTTATGTTTGTAGAATGCGTTTGTTGCAAAATTCGCCGTTGTCTAAACTTTCTCACGGTATTCAGTTGCCAAAGGTCGACAATCTTGCTTTCATTCTCCACTTCCACCTAGACAGAAATTTCTGCATGTAAACCAAACGAAAAGTTGTTTCGCCTTCTAGGATCTTCCTAGTGCTAGGATCTTCCTACCTCCATGTAAACAGCCCCTAAATAAGATAAGGTTCTTAAATTTGAACTAAAATGTGTTCCACGACAGGCCGCGCAATCCCTGACCTCTAATCTCCGGGGAGTTAGAATAATTCCTGTTGGTTTCGGCCTCCACTATTTTAACCATGAGAAGAGTACTCGTTATACTCCTGGTCTCAAGGCGCAATCCAGTTACAAATGAACAGTTCTGATGTAAAATGTATATTTTTACTTACCCTGTTAATTTCTTTGGTCTTGTCGATATCACGATTTTCGTTGCCGAACATAAGTCCGGAGTCGTCATTAAGTTTTATGTTGTGATTCAATCGTTTGTCTGAAAAAACAAAATATGGGGAATTTGAGCGCGAGAGCCCTCCCTCGAGCTGTTTTCTGTCACCTCGAGCTGTTAACTCACCTGCTATTCTCTTGTCGCTTTCAAATCGAGGCGTCGTCTGTTTGGAGAAGCAGTGGGTAAGCTGTGGGAAACAAGTAAATTAATCAGTATCTGATTCTTCCACGACCTCGAATAGCTAAAAAAGAATTGTTTCGTGGCTTCCTTAGGTTTTCCAACGTTTTAATCGCACAGAGATGCACGCATAATCTCTAGTTTCATTTCATGATCTAGGGTACCGTCTCTGGTTTCTTAAAGAAAACGATTTACTCAGTTTTGAAAGCTCACATGAGATCTTACCAGGCATCAAGAAAATTGATTAGTCTAGCTTCTTTTGAACAGTAATATAAGGGGTTATGTTATATAAATACCTCTAATAAACTTGCTGGGTTTTTGCCGGGAGTTGAGCCTGTAAAGTATGCGAGACAATTATTACACAGACACAGGTAACTTCTTGTTTCAATACAAAACTCGTACATTAGTAGGGTTAGGGAAAAGAGTCTCTTTTGGCGTCAATCTTTTTAGAGTTACGAATCCAGAAGCGATGATGTGTTTAGCTGGTCTGTTTGAATTCATATTGTAATGTTAAACTTCACTGACGTTCTTTCTTTAATTAATCGAAGTACGCCCAATTTTTTGTGTGGCTTTCACGAAGTGTGTAGCCACATTATGGCACGATCGGATCTATTTATTTGTCCACAAGAGTCGAGCGCCTTTCACGTGATCTAGTAAGCCACACATGTACGCATTACGAACCTATTTTTTATTTCCAGTGCAGGTAACAAAATTAGCCTGACGTTGGGACGTAACGAAAATGTTAATTTAAGTTCTTTCATGAAAAGCTAAAAAGACACCACTAATACCGTAGGGAAAGGAATTACAAGAGTGCGAAACTTACGCGATGAATTTCTCGTCACTGTGGCAATGTTGGGTAGCTTAGTAGTCTTGCTCATATCAAGAACATCTTGCTTCCTAACAACCTTACATCTCCCCTTTAATGACCAAGATAAATGCACCAAAAACAAAGGGTGTAAGTTTCGTAAACAGTCAATCATTTAATTGCATCTTAAAAGATTTCTCATATACTAGATATTCAACCGAAATTAAAATCAGCATTAGAACCAACGAAATTAACCAGGTGTTGTTACCGATTTGACGATAAAGAAGTAGGGTGTGTCATTGCTGTCCTTGACGATTACCGTGTCCTTCCTACAACAAACATTCACGACAAAAAAGACAAAGATGTTAAGTGTTGTAATAAGAAGTGTTAGCTCAGTCATAATCTAAAAAAATACCATATTATCGTTGTCATCATAAACATTACCATCACAGTCATTTTTAGTAGTAGTAGTAGTAGCAGTAGTAGCATCATCAGCCGAAGCATTAGAAGCAGAATACGAAGATTTTCAAGAATTTCCGTATGTCAGGGTCCGATCGCGAGCTGACACAATACGCTAATTATCCTAAATCTATACTCACGCAAAATATTTGGTTACGATGGCGTCTTTCTCGTCAAAGAACTTTTCTAGTGGAAAGTTGCGAAAAAGCTCTATGGACCTGACAAAGATTAAAGAATAAAGCCATTAGAATCAGTGTAAGTAGTTTCCCTTGCGGTCTTTCTGTTTTTGGCCATGAAGGGACAGAGGGGCATAAGACGGTCAGTTTGCAACTGAATTGAGCTGTACAGGGGCACCTACATTTGGAAAATGGTTACTGTCAACCTAATTCTAACGTATCAAAGTAATTGAAAAACGACGTTTTATGGTAATATACAGTTTTGCAACATCGGCGTCTGCTGCTCTTTTGTCGTGTGTTGTCACTTATTAAGCAATTAATTTTTGCTCTTCAATAAAAATTACACAATATGCAAATTGCTTTGCAGAAGACAAATCCGACTAAAACAAAGAGAACTTTGCGTTTAAGCAGCAAGGAATGAAGTTCTGTACACACGACAAAAAAAAAATACATATATATATATTGGAAATACTATAGTAAGCAGATGTTGAAACACAAGGCCTCTTTGATCACTGTTTGCCACTTGATATATACCAAACGACAATGAGCAAAGGCCGACTGGTCGGCTATACTCTTAAAACCCACGGAATCTTCGCTTTCTGACTTTAACCACTTGATTTTCAAGACATTGTGAAGGTTGAGCGTTTACGGCTACCAGGATAGCGTACCAGGATAGCGTATTTCAAACCGCAGAACTGAGCTGGCGAAAGTTCATTTCCGTATGCCTTCAAGAAAGGCACTATTATCTTAACTTAACAGTAAAAAAGGCTGTTATCTAAAGCACACTTTGCTTCTTCGGATTGCGAAATATTTTAGGCTACTATTTGCTTGTTTGCTCTTTCGCTTTGTGCGTTTAACTTCCTGCGTTTGTTGCTCGCTTCTCACGAGCCATGGAACTTGGATCTGAGCCATGATTCACTCTCTTGGTGTAAGTTCGATTGAATACCGAAGCAACCAACGCGCGATTAGCTTCCTCTACTTTGACCAAGATCTTTTCAAGTAAAGATTACCTCAGTATTTCTATGGGCAGTCCACTGTCTGGGCTAGTATTCATAAGTTCCATGAAGTCCTGCAATGAAAGTTCAGTGATATATATCCTTGTTAATTTAAATATACTACCTGAACGACTCATCAATATGTTGTGTTGACTACACTGTCGATGTAACGGTGGTCGTCTCGTTACCTGTCTGGCAATTTGAGATAGAACGTTGAGGCATACGTCGTTCACTGATAAATTATCATTTTTTGTGGGATGAAAAGCAATTATGTCGAATTGATGGCATGGTTGATTGAGAAGCCTTTCATTTCACACATGATTAGAACACACAAACAATTGCCGATTAGACAAAGGTATCTTTTGTTTTACATTAGTTAGTTTAGCCCTTGTTGGCTATTAGAATTGAGGCAAAACCTTAATTGTAGTATATTTTGAATAAAAGAGTGCGCTTTTGCGTTATTGCCCGTTTTGTAGTTGCTTGTCGAACGTTTTTCGAACTCTTTTACTCGCACAATTTGAAGTTCATTAGTAGAGATTCGTTCTCTTTCGGACAAGCGGACTCGCAAGTAGACGCAAGTTGAAAACCTGCCGGTCTACTTGCGACTCCGTTTGGCCAGGACTTAAGGATAAACGTTGGCTAGTTTCCAATAAACACCACCACCAATCGATGGAACATTGATTAGGGAAATGCTTCTCGAGCCCAAAAACTCCTCGGAAGTTATAGGAACAAGAACGTGACTAGAATCTTGATTTGGCAATAAGTCAAAATCAAAGTAAGGCAGGATGGTGTTATGAGGCTCAAACACTGTTAATAACTATTTTCCGTTACAAATCAATACCGACTCATACAAACAACCAAAACAATCATTCAGAGCAATTAAGATGATCACTTTAGAGAAAGGACTTGAATTAAAAACATCACAGCCTATGAAAATCTTGAATTTAAGTTTTATCCTGTCAAGAAGTATACAGATTATTTAGCATCCTCAGCCGTTATGTCTACGCAGAAAAGAACAACAAAATTAAAAGACGGTATCATGGAGGGTGCATTGTTTTGGCTTATTTTTCTATTTTGGTAAACAGAAAGTGAACGATTGTATAGAACATGTTTCAGAAGGTTCTCAAAGGAACAAAAAATTATCCGAGACTCTATCTCAGCAGTAATCGATACTGAATAGGACTGTTGATGCATTGCCCTTAGAAAAAATACTTAGACCTGAAAACGCACCTCTTTATCCAGCACAAGTACCTCAACGGGTCCCTTACAAACCAGTGAGTGTTCCCTTGGAGTACCATCTATTAATTCCACAGGCTTCAACAATAATAATAAAAAACAACGGATCAAGATTGCTAGTAATTATGAACAGGTCTTTTATCAAGGTTTAAAGTTCAATCGCCCTCGAAAGCAGTTTGCTTTACTTAAAAGAACGCCCTCCCTTAGATTGTTCCAAACAAAAAACCAAGAATTCCATTTCCATTTTGCCGTTGAATTGTATACGCAGCAAAACCCATTTTAAAATACCCCTAGTTCGACTTAAAACGTCCTGCATGAGTCCAAAGTGCATGAATTGGTTAGCAAGAGGGATGTTACAGGACGTTTTCCAGTACAACGAGATTTCAAAAAGTTAGAAAATATCGCAATGTTTCTGATTATAAAGAGAGCAATTAAGGTGTTGTCCACATGTCCTTAGAATAACGCCGGTTAGTTAGAAGGTACAGTTCATCTTTTTAACCTAAAAGAAACGTAACGTGTGTATAGCAGAACAAATACGAATGGCGACTAATGTTAGCAACTTACATCAGTCGTGTTCCCTTGTATCAGTTCTCCAAACGACATCTTGGTGACACCGGCTGCCAAGTCATATACGCAAACTTTACTCACTAGTGCGTAATGAACAGGAAACAGTGGCATCAAGTTTGTGACAGGTTTATAAGTTCAACAACAATCAACGGAGTACACAACGTCGTTCATTACAAAAAGAAGTTCGGATTGTACAACGTCGGTAGTTCGGCGCGGTCTAGCAGTTCTTGATAGGCTGCAGATCTGGTTTTATACACCGCTCTTAGCGCTTAACTTTCTCGTCTCTTCAATGCTTCATTTTGAACCCGGGTTTGTTCTTTGTCAACAATAAAATATGAGGAGAATAACAGGCATTACCTCTCCCAGACAGAACATAATAAAACCGCTCCGGTACCCGCCCCTGACAGGCTAGGACTCGGCCATTATCATATCTGAAAATAAACAGGTAACTGAACTAAACATGCAACTTCAAGAATAGGAGAAAGTTGGGCAAATTAGTGGGCGATGAATGGAGGAATACATATATATGGATGAACGAAGGAACGAAGAATACAATCACACGTTCCGGACCTTACGGCCAACCAGATTCACGAAGTCATCCTAAGTTGTGATGTATCCTAAGTATTGTTTTCTAGCGCGTTCAAAACAATGGGCTATCGTAAGAAAACAATACTGAGGAGACATCTTAACTTAATGAGAGGGCTTGCCGAATCTGGCCCCAAGACGGCAAAGTTGGAACAATGCGTCACTTGACTATGCTCTGCGATGGAAAAAAGCCGCATTCTCATTAAGGCGTACAAGGTTCACTAGACACAAAGAACGCTAATTGGTTCAGATACTCACCTCTCATAGGCAACACAACGTGACAGATCTGCTTCTCTCTCCAGTGGAAATATCATGAACGCACGGGTACCCCGACACAGCCTCTGAACCTAAGAAAGACGAGAATGAAGAGCAGGACGTAGCTAAATAAAGAATTGGAATAAATAGAAAATACGTAAGTCGATCCTTACCTTTTTAAGCCCTTCATTTGTTCTCACTTTAGGCAGCGATGTCAAAATTTGACGCAGTTCATCAGAGATCTATTAAAAAAAATAATTGGGCCATAAAAAATAAGCCAGGAAGGATTCACTAAAAGCCCCAAAAGGGAGCTGCTTTTCGCTGGCTGTTAAAATCACTCATAAGCTCAGATTGCATCTCACTGGTCGGCAAAACTGAGAATTGTTTTGTTCTGGCTGGTGATCGGATGTTGGACTACAGGTGATTTTATGACAGGAAGGTTTTTGTGTGTCAAGAAACACTTTTTTTTTTTCATGAGAACCTTTTATAAAAGAACGTTGAGGCTGAGATTAACTCAAATTTCAAGAACCTGATGCTTGAAACATAACTCAGGCTGAGAGTCAGTTAAGAACATCTTTATTTTTCTCATTTATTTTTTCAAACGAGTAGTATACTATGTACAAAAGAACTTTTCTGCGTTTTGACTGCAAAATCTGGTGACTTTATGTCGCGTTGTGAACCTCTATGTTCAATGCTTTTTCAATGCTTTACGGTAAAGCTAAATTTACCAGCAGTTGGTTGACGCGACATCGAGTTATACCATGTAACTTAAGAACACCTTAAGGAACGTTTTCAGGCTCAAATCGCGAAAAAGCGGATACGAATGTCAAGCCTCAGCTCCAAAATTAGACGTTTGAAAGAAACTTATCCTGTTCTGACAGATGTATAATATTACCTTGCTTTTTCCTTTAAATGACCTTGAATCAAAACCGATTCCTCTTCCATTCTTTTGACTGCTTTTTCTCTTTCCGGAGTGAGAGGGGGACACATTACTTTTATTGATACCATCGGGCCTCTTGTACCTGTGTACAACAAAACCGAATAGCTTTTTGGTAAACAAACAGATCTGAACTGAATAACTCCAACGGAGGTGAAAGCAGGGAAGACGAACGAAAGTTGACAGCCTTAATTGTTAGCACATATTGCTGGCGGAATGACGGTTTATTTTCTAAGGCAGTTAATGAATAGTACACCTGAATTTTTAGCAGTAGCAGTAACAGTACAAGCACAAGTGAGCGAGCTTTATTCAACATACTAACAGACGTTTTTTTCATTGCTACAAAACATTATTCTCTCTTCGATTGAGACTTTAATTAGTTTCGTCAAAAGCAAAATAAAGCAATACCAAGCAACAACAACAAGAACAACGAAAACAAAACACACAGCGACCACAAAGTGTGAACTTCTTCTTTCAAAAAGGGAAGTATGTATAAGCAGCAAAGGCAGTACCTACGAACATTCAAATTTCGAAGGTGTCGTTTCGTACTCGAGCAGTTTTGAAGTGAAATACAAAATTCCATGTACTGTTTCTTTGGTCAAAGTAAATTTTAAGTTTGGTTCACAGCGTGGAGTCGTAAGCTCATTGCCTTCTGTCGCCATCCACCGAGAAAGCGAGGTCATGACATAAACCGTCAAAAATACTTATCTGAGTTACAAAATTCAACTTTTTGATGATTGATGAACACTTTTGCTATGACTGCGATTTGTGGTTAGGCAGAAATGAACCGAACCCGGCTGCTATAATCATTTGACTGTATCAACGAACAAGCAAGTTAAGATGATTTGATAGTTAACTACAATTTTTACAAGAATTTCAATACCTTCTCCACCTCATACAGGACGAAACAAGGACATGGACCACTCTTGCCGCCCAGGTGAACTTTTCCAAAGCCTGAAATCAGGAAAAATACGCGTAGAATGACAATACTCACGTTTTGTGTTTTTCGTTGAAGTTAAGATCATGATAAATGCAACATTCGGTGAGGTTGAAAGCTTTCAAGACATTTGGTATATGAGCTTTTTTTTCTTTAAAGAAAAAGACGTTCAGCGAATATAGATGTTCGTTTTTTTTTTTTGGCACGCTTAACGCTTAACGTGTATTTTCTTAGCTTTGGGTGAGAATCTATGTGAAGAAGAAAGAAAGAGTTGAGTTGGCTTACCTTTCTCATGTCTGCAAATGCAAATTTTCGCGGGGTCTCGTTTTTAATATGTTAACAAATAATTCTAGCCAAACATCATAAAGTCGCATTTCTGAGACAACTGTAAATATTATGACATGAAAGAATATGCCGAAGATTATTTGTGCAGCTGATATCCCGTTGGTTCTCATGTGGATTTGTTACAATTAAAGAAGCTGCGACGTTGAATGATGCAAGTTCTTCAAACGGGCTTTTGAACAACGGAAATTAAAAACATCGTAGGAAATCTTTTATCATGTCGGCTGGTATTAACAATTATTACCAAATACCGCAAACTAATCTCCTGAGTAAAATATAACCAGATAGGACTATTCAGATAAACACAAAGGTTAAAATTCGTGTCACCTCCTTTTTTGGCAAGTTAAGAGAATAATAAATTTACCGCTACTTTTGAATTCCTCTTCAATTTTTGTTTTGTTTTTCGTTAGAGGCGGAAGTTATATTGGATTACCGATGAGAATGAACTACATTTTTGCATATTTTTTTCAGAAGTGGACATGCTGTTCAAAAATCATTGTTACAAGATTGTGTTTAATACACAGACGATTGACACCGAATTGATTAGCGCAACATTCATGTTATATGTTAGTATGTCTAAAGGGTGTTTCAGTTATGCTGTGCCGCATGAATGAATCGGGTGTAATCGTACTGAAAGGGCCTTTTGAGCTTTTTAAGAATTCCCTCACCGTGTCTACAAAATAATGAACTAATGGAGTTTTCGCTTACGTTGACATCTAATTGGGCGCTAGGGTTGTGTAATTGCAAAGAAGCTACAGCCAAATAACTAATTAACTGGCGGCCGAAACTGAAAAGAGTTGAATGCCAAGGACTTTAATAGAAAGTAAGCCAGTGCTTGCCTAGAAAAATTCCGTGACCTCTTGTGTACGGTTTGAGTGTTCGATAGCACGATTTATTTCGAGAAGGCGTGCACAAAACTTTACCGATTGACCAAGCACGTAACTATACGACGCTAAGCTCGTTATAACCATCTAATCCCAATGACAACATTCTTACGTTCTGGTCACGACATACATATTCCACTGCTGGACTTTGAATATAATTTCAATTATCTTAGGCCCATTTGAAACGTCGTGCTGCTGCCGTGTAGCACGGCAGAGGTTGCCGTGCTCACGGGGCGGTAGCACGGCTTGGTTTCACACGTCGTGCTCTGCCGTGTCGAACTCGATTCATAAATGATAAATACATCTTAAAAGTCAGCAAATCCGGTTTGTTATGGTTTGACGAATGTTTACAGTAACAGCTTCTAATTCGACTGAATTAAATTCGACATCTGAAACCAAGACGTGCACGGGCTTGAGTCGTGCTACAGTCGAAAACAACGTTTGAAACGAGCCTTATATATATATGATTATGGTTAGAAACTGTGGTACCACTTACCGATAGCTGCGAGGGACTCCTCTCCTGAAAAAAAAGAGTGAAAAGAAAAAATTCAAGTAGAGGCAACATGAATATTTTTTATGATCACAAAAGTTGCCACAAATTGTATTTATTCAAACTGTTTCCAGGGAATCAAGTTTATAAGAATTTTAGCGAAGTAAGAGTAAATGGGAGGATTGGATTCGAAGAAAGTGTAAAGACACCATTAACAAGCATGTCCCAGGGAAGGTGCGGCTTGGCCTTTGAGGAAATGGCTGTCCCACCGGAAAGACTGGAATTGCCTCCTGGAAATTTCCTTAGATACGTCCAAAAGAACAAAAAATTTCCCATGACAGTTCCAGGTGTGAGTGAAATGGTTTATGAAGACCCCAAAGCGGTAAGTTGATGTCTGAAATAATTTGTGTTAGTTTCGGTTTTGCTATACTTCACTCTGCGATTGGTAGAAAAACTCGGGCCACTTTCTCAACCACGATTTTTCCCGTGCTTGGTGCCAGCTATTAACATCTGCTGTGAGTTTTTATTGGTTCACCCTGATTCACATCTCTTCCGTATCACCCTGCAGCAGCCTAGGCTCGATGCGCCCGCGATTCTGTTATAAAAACCGTGTAGTGAGAGAGGGGATTTGTGTGATTCTGCTAAGTACACCCGGCCGGACACACAAGAATGACAACTTTTCAATTGCAAAGTAGTTGTGTCTAAAGAACCCATACTCCTTCATGTTGCTCACCCCGCGCACTATGATAAAGAAACGGCGAAAACAAGAGTGATGACGCACGCGTTGATCCGGCAAAGCGCGCGAGTTGATTTAAAAAGTCGTTCTCATATTCAGTCAATTTATTACTTGTACTAATATCCAGAACCATCCGGTGAAATTTTCATTTCCATTCGCTTCACTGGCTACCTGTTTCTCAACGTATTACTTTTAAGTTTCTATTATTGATTTATAAATCACTCAATGGTTTTGCTCCTAGCTGTTTATCGGTTCTGTTGAATCGACGTTGTTATGCAACATTACGATCGCACATAACGATCGTGTTCACAAGAACTGCTGTTCCTAGGTCTAATCGAGGACAGTCACGAACGGTGACAGAGCGTTCTCCATTGCGCGTCCCAAACTTTGGAACGGATTACCGCTCTCACTAAGTAATGCTACAAGGGTTATTTAAACAAGCATTTTTATTGCATGGCATAGTTCTATTGTAAATAATAATTTATTTTAGTTTTATAGTTAGTTATGTAATACAACTCGCCTTTTTTGCTTCGATTGCGTTCATTAGTATACTGAGTTGTAAAATTCATTTTACTTTTTAAGTTTTAATTTTAAATATTGTAATTACTACTGTTGTAAAGCGCTATGAACAATTACTGTAATAGCACTATATAAATCACTACATTATTAAATTATTATTTTTATCATTTCTCGTGACGTGGCATCCATAAAGTCGCTAAGCAGCCGTGTAGGATCTTAAGTAATGAAAATCATCGACCCTTTCTGAACCACCAGTAACCTTACTGACAAAACGCAAACATTCCTTTAAACCGCAACTCAACACGAGACCGCCATCTTCGCGCACGACTGCTAAGGACTGTAGTTGCTCTAAGGTTAATTTGGGAATGCACATACGTACAGTTCAGACCGTGAGTCATCTCGCTTATTGCGTCTTCCCCCATTCAGGAAGAACCAAAACTGTATAGGTTGCCAACGTTACTACAAGTGATTTTAGCGTTTTCTTTAACAGTGGCTTTAGTGTGCAGAAGTCGCGTGCTTGTTAATTCATTACAAATCGTGACTCCTATCATGTTGTTTGGAACAAGAAAAGTTTAACAAGAAAGTGTTTAAGACGAGAGACCGGTTGTATGTTCAAGTTCACACTGCAACCAGGTGGACAATCAGACATGGTTTGTTGCTACTCTGGTTTGAAAATTGATGAATGTAACTTAAAAAGTTACAATTCACGACCCTAACGAGAGTTGTGTTGTGCAGGCATGTAACACAACAACGCATGATTATAACTATCGTGAAAAAATGTACCTAATGTAAAAACAAAAAGGCACGCGAAAAAAATTCATTTAAGAGCTATGTTAAAACTGGTTAAATTTCTTTTTATTGTGTGATCATTAATATCTGAGAAATAATTTAAATGTAAAATTGTTGGTGCGTGACATTTCATAGCATCGTCGGCGCATAAGTGATGCCAACCGTTATGTATCCAAACGTTGCTGTGCTTTCTATATTGCTTTTGATAAATTAATTTTTGAACGTTGTAACGTTAAGTCTCAATCGTATCAATTGTTTTTTTTGGGCACATTTAAGTGAAAGTTGTAGTTGAGAAACCGAGTAACCAGTTTCAACAGTCGATTAAACAAATTTTTATCTCCAAGATCTCAACATCTTAAATTCAATTGAGAGAAACAAAGACTTGTTTCGAGCCGGTGTCAAGAAATGACCGAAAGAAGTTAAAAAAAAGGGTGAAATTATCGAAACTGCGACCGTCCGACTGGACATGTAGTCCTCACTTTGTGATTAGCTGTATGATCTCTGATCTTCTTACAAAGCAATTTGCTGCCAGTTACAACTGATTTCTTCAGCGGTATTCTTCAGTTACTGAGGCTTACGTAAACTCTTTACAAAAGAGAGACGGACGAATGTATTAATTTTGTTAAAACCCACGCACTCACCTCAATCGTGTTGAGTCGCTGATTAGTCCTCTTAATAAGAGCTGTAACTAGTAACGGAGCCTCCACGGCGCTCTGGCTATCCCGGCGAAACTTCTGCAGCTCTTGAACACGTTTCTGTATTTCAAATGAAGTTCTCTGGGCCTCTACGCTAGGCTGAATGCTTGAAATGTTGTCTTTGCGATCTTTGCGTGGCGCGACGGGCCTTGGTAGTTTGGGATGCAAAGGATCTTCGTTGTCAAAGTTGATATCGATATTTATAACAGATTTGTCATAAGCCATTCCTGCTTTTGATTTGAAGATCAAACTTGTAATCCTGTGAATAAAGTCGTATGATTTAGTGTCCATGATTTGGGCGAAAGGCGAGATAGATGCTTGAATCAATGGTTCCATAGGGGACCAGTTCAGTCAGGCCTAGGTTGCTCTGTCCGGCAAGATCACGGATAGTTTCGACTTGAAGTGCTAATCGCTGTCACTCAAGATTTCGTAAGATTGATATACCACGATAAAACACCAAACTAATACTTGATCAAACAAAGGCAAGTTTCTAACTACATAGTTTGAGCTAATAAGTTGAACTAATGTGTTAATAATGACTCGCACTTTTTCCTTTCGCGTATTTGTCAAATCAGAAAACCACATCGTGTAATTTGACTCACCATTTATATCCGCCAAATCCCTTTTGCTTCCATAGCAACTTCCAGATCAGTTGTCATACGGTAAAACCTTTTCAGTTCGGTAGCGAAAGCAGTCTTCGTTGCTATTTTCTCTGCTAGTTAATGTTCGGCACATCCTACTTCAATTCCGTATAAATTTGCAACCGGCGAACCCGACTCCAAGTCATCACTGAGTCGCGGATCTTAGCAACGCCAAGGAACAGTGAAGTAAACTTAGAAGGAAGTCACGACTTGTATCGGAATCACGCTTAAAGCTTCCACATAAAAAAGTAGCTTTGTAGGTCAAGAGATCACCTCGGAAATCAGTAAACATAAATGTGCTGACGGAAAAGCTAGACTTCAGCTGTCTGTCAACAATTGGACATTTAATCATGAGAGACACAATAGAAACTTGCAGCAAAATAACTGTAATGAATTATAATGACACCGTTCAATGTTTGAGCCTCCAGGGAATGTTTGGTTTTTGTGACAACAAAGCAATTATAAAGCAGTGCGAAGTACTCTTTTGTTGACATAAATTTTTGCCATTTCGCGGACAGTTGATAAAAGAATACCGCAAACTTCCGTTGTTTCGTAGCATGAAGGAATTTTTGCTTTTCGGTTGCCACGTTGGGGCCAGACCGCGTGGAGAATACCGATACACTCTTTTTTTATAAGAACCTTTTTTTTACAAGAACGTTGAGGCTGAGATTTGCCAAAATTTTGTTCATTCGTTTTTGTTGCGTCCAGGCGGCAGGAAATGCTAAATATTAAACCTTTTTAAGGTTTTTCTTCTGTTCCACAATCACGCAAAAAAAAAAAAATGCTTTTAATCCGAAAAATATTAAGTTTAGAATTTGTTTAAAAACTTACCGCAATTCCCAAATACCTTTATTTATTTTATTTCATACAAGAATTAAGGAAGTACATCCATGGAGAAACAACAAGAGGACTCGAAGCCCCCTACAAAGGTCGAACTTCATAACAGAGAGGGAAACAAAGGGAATACGTGACAATGAATATACGACAATCATATGTAATACGTGTAATCGCACACCTGAAGTCCGCAGTAGGAATAGATAACCTACAACTTCACAGACACTTGGCGAACCTTACGAAAGTGTGACATAATGGTAGACCTGTAATAAAAATTACAAAACAAATTAAAAGGGTTGACAATTTAGCACAAACAGACAAACGGCAAACAACAAACGCAGGAAAATCATCCTCCCGTGGAAATGCTTTCTTTTGACACAGAGTTTTCAGAAAATGTATTCATGAAAGTTGTTTACCTCGACGAATAGCTGATGCCCTTCTTGCGATCCTGAAGGCAACAAATTTAATGGAATCAAGTCAAAAGACAATCCCTGTAACCAAACTAGAAATAACAAGGGCACTTTGATACCGAATGAAAACGACGGTTATTATATAAACTGTTTGTTAGAGAATGAACCGTTCAGAAGAGAGAGTTTTCACGTTTCTAGTCGAAAGAAAAAAAATAAAGAGCGAATCGTCAGTACTAAAAAATTGAACAATTCTTTTAAAAAGTTTGTTAGATCGACCAATTCACGAAGTTGCATACTGGTTAATAAATTTTCAAAGAGACCCACTGTAAGTTCTTGTGCTAAAATTTAATTGTGGGAACATCCAGTCCTTTGTGGGGGCAAACGGCCATTCACAAACGTAGACGTCAAATTCTAATTTTGATCATTTGCCCCCAAAAAGGACTGGATTTACCAACAATTCACTTGAATTGTTCATTAGCAAAATGGTGTATTAACGGATAACAACACTAACTACAACAAAAGCACTCCACTGTGAATACAAACTACTGGACTCCCTTTCAAATTGTTGTGCAACTGATCTACATTTGTATGTTGTGCCGCGTAGCACTATAAACACATACAAGTGGTGGAACAGAGAATTAACTCTGAAGTGTAAATTAAAGTGCTATTAGAAACCCATGAAAAAACCCACTGGGCGTTAGCCCTAGTAAAGGGTATCAGGGAACCACACGAGGCAATGAAAAAATTCTTATGACCTTGGTGGGAATCGAACCCACGACCTCCGGATTAGATCTACCGTTGCTCTTCCGACTAAGCTACGAGGTCGAACAGAGAAAGTCGGGGACGATTAAGGTGGTGAATCTATTAGCACTTTAATTTACACTTCCTTGGGGAGCAGGGTTGGCGCAGTGGTGAGAGCGCTCGCCTTCCACCAGTGTGTCCCGGGTTCGATTCCCGGGCTCGGCGTCATAAGTGGGCTGAGTTTGTTGGTTCTCTACTCTGCTCCGAGAGGTTTTTCTCCGGGTACTCCGGTTTTCCCCTCTCTCCAAAAACCAACATTTCATTTGATTTAGTTTGATTTGAGAATTGTAAGGCGCATTTGATCATATTCACATGCTAATTTGCGCCTAATAAGTAATAAATTATTATTATTATTATTATTCAAGAAAATTGTCTATCTACACTTCAGTCATAAAGCCACACCGCAAGAATCGAAGAAACCATAATTTCACTTTAAAATGTCTTTAAGTAAAGGCCGGTACACACGAGGGAGCTTGCTCCCACAGCAATCTCCTGCAACACGCTCCCGGAGCAAAGCTCCCTCGTCTGCACCAACGATTTCTGGCGAAAAAATTTGTTGCGCAACAAAACTTAATTGCTCCCGAGTTTTGCTCCCTCATATCAAACTGGTTTGATAAGAGGGAGCAAGCTCCAGGGGCAAATCTGCTCCACGAGTCTGTTTCAGGAGCAAGCTCCCTCGTGTGCACTGAAATTTGCTTGCCGTGACATGACGGGTTGTTTTATCATTCAGCTCCCTCGTCGTGTCCTTCGTGTGTACTGGTTGGGGTACTTACGTGGGAGCGTGTTTCGGGAGCGTGTTTCAGGAGCGTGTTTCAGGAGCAAGCTCCCCGGTGTGTACTGGCTGGGGTACTTACCCGGGAGCGTGTTGCAGGAGCGTGCTGCGGGAGTAAGCTCCCTCGTGTGTACCGGCCTTAAAACGATTGCCACAACCGTGAGTGTCTTCAAGTGTGTGGTGTGGCATGGGGTGAGTACCTCCGAGTGTGTGGTGTGCGGTGAGTGCCTCCCTATAATATTTTGTGAAGATGCGGGGAGACTTTTAAGCAGTTCACGAGGTCTATATCATTTTGTTGGTTGGAATGGGAGGAAAAAAATTCAAGATGCGATAAAGGACCAGTATTCCATTTTTTTAGTAGATAAGTACAAAACTAAAATGTCATAAAAATGCTGTTGTCAGAATTTTGTTCTTTCTTTCCGACTTTTTAAATTCCTATGTTCACGGGAGAGAACTGGTTTTGCGTGAGTCGCTTAAGCGCGCTATTACGAGTTCTTTGGGTGCAATGGCACGAAAAAAGAAATTCAAGAAGCGATAAAGGACCAATATGGGATTTTTTTAGTAGAAAAATACAAAACCAAAATGTCATAAAAATACTTTTGTCAGAACGTTTTTCTTTCTTTCCGACTTTTGATATTCCTTTTTTCACGAGGAGAGAGCTGGTTTGCGCGAGCCACTTAAGCGCGCTATTACCAGTTCTTTGTGCGCTTTCCAGAGTGAGTACGTCTAGTCAATTTTAGTTTGGTTTACTAGATCGCAAACATTGAAGTATCTTTAATATTATATAAATAAAATAAAATGTGTCACTTAACAAATTGAAATTTAACCTAAGACAGGGTACATTTGATCGGAAGTGTTTCTATTCAGATGTCAAACATGAGTGAATAAATCATTGTTGAAATCAATAGAAATTTGTCTCAAGTTTTCCATAACAACTTTATTTCAACATAGTACGAGATAAAACATCGATCAAAAGCTAGGAATAAAAGAACTAGCAAGTACAATGTTGAAAATAAGGAAAAAGCTCAAAAAGCGCGGGAGCGCTGTTCACCCTGAGAATACCCTAAACTGCATCATAAATACAGTTAACAATATTGTTCACCGAAGTTAAGGTGGTTATCACTTGTACCTGTTAATCACCGATTAATTTTGCTCTCCTATACGTACTAATAAATTATCGTCTGTGTGCGTGAATTAAGTCGAACGAAATCTGCTTTAGACGTCAAGCAATTTTCTTTTGAAGAATTGCAGATCGAAGTTTGATTGTTTACTCTTTGAAATGCTATTAATTAAACAGAACCTTGTGTTTAATACACAGAGAGCCAATTCGCGCCAAACTTTTCATGTGACTCTTTGCTTGCAAATATTTTATTGCATTATATAGTTTCAGTGGTTTTTAGTACATTTTTCAATCATTAATATAGTTTCTTTGCAGTCGTGTATCTTAGGAATTGTTAGTTTATATTTTTATAGTACACTCAACAAAATTAGTCAATTCTGATTGGTCGAGAGCAGTACAATTAATCCCAAATAGTACTCCGTAGGAGTACCTATTAAGTTTCCATGACAATGGCGCGTAAGTTCGAAATTTTGTTGAATGTACTATACATAAAAAATCGCACGACTTTCTCGTACAATTCTCGTGGTTCCCTTGAAAATCATACCCGATTTCAGACCAAATGGTCAAAATCTATACCCGTTTTAAGACCAAAACGACTCAAAAACTATACCCTTTGGGGCGGCACATGTCTACTGATATGGCATATATCCCCCGGGAGTGTGACTTACGCGAATGGATTTAATTTTTAATTCTACTGATCTGCCGTCGCTCTATGAGTCTCTACAAGTTGAGTGTAATATCCATTATCATTTTGCAGTAAGACTTCAGGTTTGTCAAATTCCACCACTTGTCCTTGATCCAGGAACAGCACTTTATCATAGTCCATAATGGTGTTCAAACGATGAGCGATGGTCAGTACTGTGGTATCTTTAAATCTGCTTCGTATAACTTCTTGAATCAATCGGTCTGTCTTGTAGTCCACATTAGCAGTGGCTTCATCCAGTATGATGATCTTGCTTTTCTGCAACAGCGCACGTGCTAAACAGACCAATTGGCGCTCGCCAACACTGAAGTTGCTGCCTGACTCTCTCAGTCTGTATTCCAGTTGGCCAGGTAACTGTTGAACCGCGATCTTCAATTGCACCTCTTCCAAAGCTCGCCAAATATCCTGATCGTCATGCAAAGAGAAAGGATCTAGGTTCCTCCTGAGACTGCCGCTAAAGAGAACAGGATCCTGAGTTATTACAGCCATGGACCTGCGGGAAGCTTGTAGATTGAGATCCTTGAGGTTCACGCCATCGACAGTGACCTGTTATACAAAACAAACTTGGATGAGTCATGCCCAGTCGCTAATATGGTATTTTTGCATCCCATAAGTTTTCAATCCTCGGGATCATTTCCTCCTTTCAGACAATCCTACCGCGCGGCCCGTGTACGAGTATTGATGCTGACGTCTTTTGCGCAGGTTTGGAGTCCTGCGTTAATGTTTATTTATAGCTATACGAAAAGAACAATTCTAAAAAATTTATTCCGAAGAACAAATGAAAGGAATCTAAGGGCTCTCTTCTCGAAACAGCGGCTGGTAATATAGCCTACTTATGGAGAACCGTGTCAAAAAGATAAGTTTTTAAAGGAATTAATCATCATCATTAATCACCGATCGATCAATCAATCAATCAATCAATGGCTGATGGATGAAGACGGATTTAAGATACTTACAAGGCCTTCAGGTTCCGGCATTCGAAACAAAGCAGCCACTAGAGATGATTTTCCAGCTCCAGTGCGCCCCGCTACACCAACTTTCTCTTTCGGAGCCACGCTGAAGTTGATGTTGCTCAAAACCTTTGGAGCATCTTTTAAATACTTTAGAGATAAGCTGGTTAAATTTAAGCCACCTTCATTTGGCCACTGCTCCGGAGGAACTGTCTCACAGCTATATCCAGGCTCTGGCTCGATACTTGCATACGTCATTACCCGCTCTACTGAGGTCATATGATTCTCTGTATTTGAAGCCATACGGATCGCGTACTGCGCGATGTCTAATATCTGGACTGCAAACGAGAAGGCTATTCCTGCTAAAGCTAAAATGATGCCATTAATGAATTTGTAGAGCCCCGATTCAAACAGGCGAGCGTTGGATTCTGTTCCATGACAATCCGCTAGAACCCGTTTATTCGCCTTCTTCACTAAATTAAGGATAGAGAATGCTTCTTTAAAGTAATTTTATGATATTTGTCAAGAAGAGAATGACTCTAAATTTCGCTTCCTCACAAAAACATTTAAACCCTAAAATTGGTGATGTTATTTCTCGGCAACTACAGAAAAATGCTTTCAATCAACAACAAGCATTTCGTTGACGTAGTCATAAAGTAAATAGCAAGCCTAAATGAGTCCACTATGTCAGTGACAATATTTAGATCCAAACCGACGCAACAGAAACGTGTACGTTGTATAACTTGAGTAAAATTGAGTGCATAATGTTGTGTACCTGGGCTTTGTGTAACCAAAAGAGCTCCCGCTGAAATAGATGTCATGAGAAAATTCATTATAGCATCTCCTCGAATAGCAAGCCAACGTGTTGAGGCCTCCAACATTATCAAAGCTGCAGTGTTCTTGTCAAGGTACCTACATAATTAGCAAAACAAACAACAACAACAACAACACTTTATTTGTACTCGTATCGTTAAAAAATGTGAGTAACATTACTGGACATTCATCTGAATCATTTTGTACACCCGGTAATTACTTGCTATAATAGCACCACGACAACACGAGCAACGACTGATTGTTGCCCTTCAACTTCTCAAACGCTAAGATCGAGCCATCAAATGTCATAAATAAACAAAATAATAAAATGAGTAAATAACCTTAACCTACCGTCGGCAATTTATTTACCACAAAGGCTAGTGCCAAGTAAATGCATGAAACAAATAATTCAAATAAACATTATAGGGTTAAGAAACCAGGAATTGAAACCGGGACCTCCGCATTACAAGTCACGCCAGCGCTCTAACCGAAAGTGATTATGACCTGTTTGTGTCCCTTAGGCCTCCGTCTCAGAAAATGCAAATTCATTTTCAGGACATCAAAATTTAGAAGCCTATTTAGCTTATAACAAAAACGTGTTCCTATTTTAGACAACGCCTCAGATACAAACCTATATAGTCTGTAGATGAATGCTTCCTCCATCGCGGAAGAGCGAATAATTTCCAATCCAGCCACAGTATCTGCAATGCAGGAATACATTGGACTGCATGTCAATGCCTCCACCCGCCTCATCTCTCGAGATGATCTCAAATAAAACCTTGCCAAGAAAATAAAAAGAAACGTCAAAGGAATGCAGACGATGGAGAGCCATATGTTGGATACTGCTGAAAGGATGGTACCACTGAACACAAAAAACAGTAACTGGATTGTAAACAGAGATTGTCCTGGAAGCAGATCATCCATGCAACCGGTGTCCTTGGAGAAGCGATTCAAGATACGACCAACTGGGTTTGTATCGAAGAATAGCACTGGTGCTTTAATAACTGCTTCTGTCATCTCATCATGGAGGTTTTCAGAAGCGTTAATAGCAGCGAGATAGAAACAGAAGGAGGATGCTGCTGTGAGGAGCAAGGACATCGTTACCATCGATGCATAGACCAGGAGAG
Organism: Galaxea fascicularis; assembly: GCA_948470475.1. Classification (NCBI taxonomy): domain Eukaryota; kingdom Metazoa; phylum Cnidaria; class Anthozoa; order Scleractinia; family Euphylliidae; genus Galaxea; species Galaxea fascicularis. The sequence continues at coordinate 26,212,529 of OX419341.1, read as the reverse complement.
TGATATGGCTCCTCTGTTGTTCATATGGCATGTCTGTCATCCGTGACAGCCACCAGTAGGGTACAATCAATGTCACTGGTGTGAAAAAGCAAACAGCTTAGTTACTGCCACATTCATTGGACTATTAGAACCTGTCCAAAGTATAATTTGTAACCATCGTCTGAAATTATATATACGGTTGCAACTACCGTTCAAGCGTAACCAGACGAAAACTCTCCACCGTAAAAAATATAGTTTCAAAAAACAATGCTTAAAGTAAAGAGATTTTTGAGAGGGTATACGCGACGACGGCAAAAATGAAATTTTGAAAATGATGTTCTAAAAAAATCGACAGAATTCATTCGAAAGCAGGGTTTTTTTTTTCACAGTTTCAAACGTTTATGTGAGGAAACAAATGAAAAGCGATACGTACATGTGGCCGTGGATGAAAAACATTCCTGTGGACGGAGGCTGCAAAGGGTCATTACATTTGTTGCGTTAAAGACCGGGTGTTTTTTTTTTGTCTTTCGCGACCAGGGAAGGGGCGAAAGAACGGAGGACATTACCTCGTCATTTCCAATTAGCGGCCATATTGGATAAGCAATCTTGGATTTTATTGATCTCGTACCCAGATCTCTTGGGCACGGAGATAAGGATTTTTTGACTTTCCTTAAACCTCAAAACACACCAAAATGTACTACAATGTAATCAAAACTGAAAATTGTAATAAAATCACTCAAATGAAGAATGACCCTCGTAGTTATGAACGCAATTCATGTAATTGCTTAAAGAAGCCAAAAACAAACAAACAAAAAACAAAAAAAATAAGCACTTCAACGGTGCATGGCACCGGTACGGGAGGTCACGGGTTCAAACCCCGGTGAAGGCCTGAATTGCATACTAAATTGCGTTCACAACTGCGAGGATCATTCTTCGCTGATTTCATTTCATTTCGCAGTTCACATATGATTTATTTCATGTACATCATTGACATTAAAATCAGTACAGTCTGTAACAAAATTAACTTCCTCGTAAAAAAAAAACATGGCCCTCCAGTCACCACTTTCACTCACCCACTCGTCACCACTTACCTTGAACTATAACAAAGAAGACAAACAGTCCGAACACTAAAACAACAGGGAGTGCAGCTCTGAAGTACTTCCAGTATCGCCACCATTCTACGCTTCCAACCATTCTGTCCTCTTTTTCTTCTTTGAGGTCCAACCTCTCAATCTGCTTTTCAGCAGCAGAAAATGATTCATTTCTTTCTTCTTCAAATTCTTTTCTCTTTGCAAGGGGGGCATATGTGTTTGCATCTCTTTCTTTTTGTTGACTTGCAACTTGTATCATAGATGCAGCTTCCTTCTCTCTACCCACCGCAAGGTTTTTGCATTCTCGCGCAACAGACCCATTCTCAAGCACCAGAAAATAATCTGTTTGTTTGAGGAATTGCACTTGATGAGTGGCCAGAATCCGTATTCGGTCTCCTAAAAACCCTTTAATGCAATTTTCGAATAACAGTTTCCCAACTTTGGCATCCACTGCACTCAGCGGATCGTCCAAGAGATAAATGTCTGCATCAGAGTAGACTGCCCGCGCCAAACTTACTCTGGCACGTTGACCGCCGCTCAATATTACTCCACATTGTCCAATTTCAGTAAGGTCACCTTTTGGAAAACAATTTATATCAGTTTCTAAGTCACACACTTGGATAATCATTTGATACTTTTGCTCGTCGAAATTTCTCCCAAACAAAATATTCTCTCGCAAGGTGCCAGAAAAAACCCAAGGCATTTGGGAAACGTATGCGATTTTCCCAGTGCTGGATAATTGTCCAGACGATACTGGAAGTTCTCCGAGTATGGCCATCAACAAAGATGTCTTACCACTTCCAACAGGGCCTGTTATGCCCACAAGGTTTGCACTGTTAACTTCTAATGAGAAGTTATTTAAGGCTGGGTGATCACACGCTTGGTTCCAATGACAAGATGCTTTGCTCAGAAGCACCCGCGATTGTGTTTTTTGTGATGTGTCACAGAATCTCCGAGCACCAATCAAAGTCGGTTTGTCAGATCTGAAGCTTTCAATTCTCACGGGATGAGGTTTATACTTTCTCCCCCTACAGTAAACTTGAAGTGGAAACCGGTTTTCGTTTTTGTTTTCCAAGCTCCTTGTAAGGGAGTTGCTTTCAATTAAAATTTGCACTCTGTTTAGTGCCGTTTTTGCATCCATGATATAGCGTGATGATTCCCCTATGTATAAAGTTACGAACATTCTGATGTTAGATAGGATAGAAAGCAATGTGAAAACTTGAATAGGTTTCAATGTAATTCCTGAAAAAACTAGGCCTAGAACTGAAACGAGCCCCGCCAAGTTCGTGCTGGTGAAGAACAGGGCGTAGATGCTGGAGACGACGAATCCTCGTCGACGGATAAAGGAGAGTTCCTTCCTAGAACAGAGGTTGAAAAAGAAGTGTGCGTTACCGAAGGCTCAGTCCAAAAATGCTTTTCCCAATCAATTTAATATGACTGTCTATCTGCTTTTTGTTGTTATCTCTTGTGAGTCTATTAAATATAGTCGCAGTTTCAGTAGCCTGCCTAGAATAGCCAAGCTAACTGCGGGCTATAAAGGCGTTTGTTATTACAATTGTTAAAAATAAACACAATGTTATTGTTATTGTTGTACATATATAGTTCTTAAAGTCTGTGTCATTTCTTTGTCCACACTGTTGTCACATCAACAAGATTTTTTATCATGGTGGCGAACACAGTTTTTGATGTACTTGTGCCTCATTAGCCATTTTCTCAAACCACTGAACAAATAAAACAAATAAAATGACTGCTGTATCGGAGCCATGTTTGTTGTTTGTAATCCTTGTACTCGCCGCTGCAAAGGGCGGGCAAAAACTGTGTTCGGCCACCTTAAAGTATCGATATGAACGCATTTATAGTCTATAGCTAGATAGAGGTATCGTGAAACGAACGTCTATAAGAAAATTTTGCCGCCTTTTGTCTAGACTTCAGCAATAAATTTCTAGTAGATGCATGAAAACTGAAAAAGGCGGGTTATTGAACGAACGTAGAGCTTGCTTTTGCAATCAGTTACAATGGTTATAGAAACAGATCCTCTAAACGTAACCAAATATTGCCATTCTAAGATTGATTCCCCAAACAGGGACCAAACAGTTGAAGGGCCGGGGAGCGGGGAAGGGGAGATGACAAGATTCCCTCACTTTTGGTGGAAACAAGATGATAAATTAAGGAAAAGACCTCCCTAAAAAGTATTTGACGGGATAATTGTGGTCGGCTACAGCTGTCGGACCTTGCTGGAAACCATCCAAATTTATGATTGTTCAGTCTCCATCCTGGAGCCGGCGACACGCTAGGCGATTTTATACGCCGATCGCGGCGATTTGCCGCTCCAATTTTGTTCCCAGGCTCCAAGCATCTTGCTGTCCGCCTTTTTGAAAAGTCATGTGATAAAAGTCGCTCAACCTGATTGGTTGACTCATCTGGCGATTCGCAGCGATGAGCGAAAAAATTCGCAGGAACGGACACACTAGGCGAATGCCGGCGAAGTTAATGGCCTATACCTGACATGCCAGATACCGGCGATTTTGTACGCCGATCGCGGCGATCGGCGAAAATCGCAATCGCTGCACTGGGCACACTAGGCGATTTTTGCCGATGGCGGCTATCGGTGCATAAAATCAACTAGCATGTTACCCCTTTAACTTTGGCGGAATAAGTGTTATGAATTACACTAATTCCGATGCGTTTTCATGGCCCTCAATTGAAGAGGAGACAGCGTTCCCCGCACCGTTAAGAACTCCTCCGCCGGCCCTGCCGAAGTAATGGAAATGCCTGAAAGCATACGATAAATCTCTATGAACGTTAAAACTCCAATTACAAACACTTTTGTACAAACCTTCTTATTTTTGTAACCAGGTTTTTAAAGTTCCATTCCCAAGCGTACATTTTTACTGCCCGGATTCCTGAAATAATCTCTTTCATTACCTCCAATCGTTTGTCGATCTGGTCTGCCGCCTTTCTGCGCCATTGTGCAGCTTTTCGAGCCGTCAATGATCCATAGACAAAGACGACCCAAAACACAAATGTTCCAGCCAAGGCTTGCCAGGCGACAACCTTCCAAATAGATGTAACTGCAATAGCAATATCCAGCAATGCAAATGACAAAAAACCGAAGTGGAGGCCCACCTCTTCAATGACTTTAGCGTCGTTTGAAACAACATTTACGATGTTGCCTGAGCTGACCTCTTCTACTGTTCGTCGATTCATAGAAAGGATCTACATCAAAGTAAAGGACACTAGTGGTCATTGTTGCATATGGGAAAGCTGTAGCTCTTGCACGCAGTTTCAAGACAAGAATTACGTTAACTAGAGAAATTTAGAGGGATTTTAATCTTTCTATGAAGATGGCTCAAAATGGTTTCCTTATTTTAACACACCAATTCTTTGATGAACTGATACTATTTCAATTTATTGTTTGTTTCCTTAAAGCCGGTGGTATCCAAAAACTTTGCTTTTATTTCTTATAAGTTTTGATAGTACTCTTGACTGAAAAGTTTTAAAAACATCTGGCCCCGGTTGTTGAAACGTTGGATAGCGCTATCCAGCGGATAAATCACTATCCAGCGGATAAGTAATGGGAAAGCTAATTGCACTATCCACTGGATAGTGATTTACCCGGTGGATAGCGCTATCCAGCCTTTGAACAACCGGGGCCTGTGGTGTAGATTTAGAACCACTTCAATTTTTTGATAATTTAAGGTGGCTCTGAGGCGAATCTTGATATACTGATTGTAACTCAATGGTAAAAAAGGGGGTTACCCAACTCCTTTTTTTAGTTACAGGCACATAAAGCTAAAATGAAGGGTGTTTTTAAGAGTCTGTAGTATTGCTATGGTAACGTCATTTCCAAAGAAACAAACGGAAAATTGTGGTAGTATCAATCAATCGAAGAATTGATATTTAAAAACAACGAAACCATGATTTTGAACCACCTTAATGCCTCGTGGGTTCCTCCCTCAATTTCACGTTCATTTATGATCAACCTTTAACGAAGTTGAAACAGGGAGACCTACCCGTTTATAAACAAATCCGATCATTGCGACTTTTAGTCGAAGTGCCACCATCTGGCTTTTAAAAACCCACTGACTCATGCAAATCGATCTTACAGTTGGGACCAAAGCAAAGCAGAGAACAAAGGGCAGTGCTGCAACGTAACTTTTTTCCAAGTCTTCAGCAATGCTCCTTAAGAAAAAATACACCAGCAGAGGCGTGCCATTGAATGTCAAAGAGAAAATTAGTCGATGAATTGCGAGAGTGATATAATCTCTGTGAGGAATGACCCTCATCATGGCTCTCCAAAGTCGCGGCCTTGTTCTGTTTTGTTCGGATGCTCTTTCTTCTGCCAGCCACTCCGACTCCAAGTCATCAACAAGTCTCTCCGATTGATACGAGGTGTCGATCGCAAACAAGTCCTTTTCTCCCAATGGTTGTTTTGGTTCCCAATTTGAGAATTCCAGTCATCCACGAAAATGTCAGCAGCGATAAAAATCCAGCTTGGCTTTGTGGATTTTTTACTGAGCATTCTTCCATGATGTACGTCAGAGATGTGTTCTTAAAAAATATCGAGGAGAAAATCAAGAGGGTATAATTCCATTTGAGTGGCATTAATTACAATCCGAAAAACTACAAAAACAAATAAAGAAACTAGCAGCAAAAACAGAACACAGTTGCCACTAAACACTACGATTCCTATCTTCAGAAATTTCGTCAGGCTGTCACCGCTGGTTTTCGCATCGATTCTGGACTCATAGTTTGAGCCCCTAAGCTTATGAGCACCATTGTTTTGTCTTTTAAAGTTTATGTTTAATTCATGTTGATGTATTTCCCAACCTCCTTCCCATGACGTTTCCCTTCGCCATAGGGGTGGTGTGGGGTGGGGCGGGAAACCTTAGCTTCCAATATAGACATTAACGTACACGTCATCTTGAGAGATGGCATCACAATATATCACAATCGGTGACGAAAACTATAGATCTCTGTGCGCGAAACTGTGTACCGTCACGAAACTTTTGCGAGTTCTAATTTTTGCCGGCGAGTTTTGCGACTTTTTCCACGATCCGACTTTTTCCGAGGAAACAGATAGCACAGGAGAGACCGATCGGCTACGATTTCCCATTTCCGAAACTCCAATTGAAACGTCAGCTGAGTATAAAATGAAAAATAACACGTTGCAGAAAATTTGCAATTTTCGCGGGAGAATATAGGCATACTTAAAACTTGAGACCAATTCATATTTCGGACACAAACTAGCGATTTTACGTTTGCTCACCATTTTAACACAAGGAACAGCTACGTGTTAGAAACATTTCCAAAACTGGAGAGGAATAACAGCAGCATGAACACTAGTACCAATTCTCTACTTGTGAACTCGCCATGTTGTTGATTGCCATTGCGCAATGCGCTCGGCCAAAAGCTAAGAGGCCTGAAACTAGTACGAAACATAGGAAGTTGTAAATGGTAAACGAATTTCCGTAATGAACATCCCAAACGGGAAAACAAGACTACGGTTGTTTACCATTTACATGGGAAAACCGGTTGGACGACAGTTTGTACAAATGGTAAGCAAAAATCCCCAATGAAAAGTTCCGATCAGGATTGGCGTGTAGATTCGCGCAACCCCTACTAAATAACACGTGACAGGCATCAAAATTGGAGTAGGGCTTGGAACTAGTGAAAATCCCAAATAGTACACACATTTTCCGTTCGGAAATTTCGGTTGGAAATTTTGGACTACCTTTCAAGAAATCCCGTTTTCCCGTGGAAATTTCCGTTCGGGAAGAAAAAAATAGTCTTCCCATTTACATTCCATCCGAAATTTCCGGACTTTTTAGGTAAATGGTTAACAGCCTACCTTTTCAGAACACCCGTTTGTACCGGGAATTTTCCATTGGGACGAACCAAAAAAACGTTTACCATTTACATCCCAACCGGAATTTCCGGGAATTTGTGGTAAATGATAAACAACTCGTATTTATCTTGAACTGACGAATAATTCGTCTTCCAAGATAAATACGGCCAATTAGGAGACTCTGTCTTTCTGGCTTACCGTTGAAGACCTTGCACGGAAGGTGCACGTGGTTTGAATGTTGACTATTTTGGTCATCCAATCGTAATCGCCACACGTGATTTTAAACCGGTTAAAATCCAATCGTGGATGGCGGTTCAGTACCTACAAGGAGTCCCGCGAGCAGGGTAACCAAGCGGTGATAATCGATGAAAATATAATAATTTCATATTCATAGGATTGTCGATTGGTCATCGATTGGCCGATACCAATCAGTTAAGTAATGAAGTACTGCGTGTTTTAAGACTGCTACCCGAGATCTAAGATCTAGGATCTAAGATCTAAGACCTAAGACGCGAAACATGAGACCCCTTATTTTCCTTTACACTTTTCATGTTAGGTCGTAGGTTTCGGTTCGACTAAGCTTGTGACGCACCAGTGACGGAGTAAAATTGATTTTTGTTTACTGATGTACTTAGTACGTATACATAAGATAAGCTGGATATAGCAAGATAAAGAGTTCGTCGTTTGAACTGAGTTGGTTACCGCGGCGGACTGCCTTGCAATCAATCACAATCAGGAACCTGCGGCCACAGATCGAATGAAAACTGCGCGAAGTAGAAACCGTTCCTCAAGGCCGGTTTAAACTGAAGTGAAGTCATGTTAAATCTGTACAAAATTTCACAACTCAAGATTCATGGCAGAACATGCCGTTGCAGTTACTTGGATGATTATGAATAGCCGTGGGTTAATTAAAACCAAAGTCACTTTCCGAGTGCGGAATATTCACTCACCTTTACACCTAAGCAGGAAACCTTTGAAAATATGACCCTAGTTGCGGTCGTTAAACTGGAATGGTAAACCAGGGCCAGTATTTAAATGAATTCACATGCTTTCATACAAGTAAATGGTCTGCTGCGCCCCTTGTTTTCTTCACTTTGCGGGGAGAGGGGGGGGGGGGGGTATTTCAATTTTTCGCTTGAACGTCCAGTCATGCTTCTATACTCTTTCCCTAAATAAAAAAGCAGACGAAGTACCCGACTAGGTTGCTTTAAGCAAGACATTTGCCGCAATTTTTCCCCTTCGGGTGACCTCCTTAAGTTATGGAAAGCTGGAATTAAAAATATCTAGTGGAGTAGGCATGATTGACACACTGTACTTTGCATTCGGATAGCGTCTGTTTTACATAATCTGAAGTCAATCCGGTTGATGCAAGGCATGCAAAAAAACAAAACAAAACAAAACAAAACAAACAAAAAAAAACAGTGCCTATTCCTATACCTGCCAATACTCACGCCTGCGAGTTGTGAACTTCGATCACACGCCAGCTCACGTCAGTTGACGATTTCTTACGCCTGGTTGAAAAATGTGAGCTGGTATAATCTTAACTAAAACTCTCTTCAAAAATATGTTAACTCAAACCAATGCCAGCAACGAAAATTCCATGTAAAATGAGTAAATAACGATATTTTCCCCGAAATCTAAGACAGTTAGGACGAGGTCGTTTTTTAATGATACAAGCCCTGGCCAATGAGATTATTCGGAACGTCTTCCGAAATCTTTAGGTGTCTTCGTCCATCTTCGGAAATCTTGTCGTGTTTCGAAATCCTGGCACTGCCAGGATAAAAATCGGCTCACGCCTTTGAGTCGGAAAAAGTTGACAAGAATACATTCCTTCACTCGGGGCCGCCGAGTATTAAAGATTCTAAGGCCCCGTTTATTTGAAGAAAGTTGTTCCGGGTAGAAGGGTCATCCGCCTTGCCGAGCCAACTCCTCACGACTGTTTACGTGAGTAAAGTTGTCCCGGTTGACCGAGTCAAAGTTAACCCTACTAAATTATTCATTAGCCCTGCTTAATAATTCATAACTTTAATATCCCTCTTTCCGTTGGATTTCTATTTTTTAAATCACCGGTCACTGTTAACTTAGATTTAACTTCTTTGATAGCAATTTAAGCCACAATGTTCGTATTAAAGATAAAATACGGACTTCAATTTCCGTAGAGTTGTCTCGGCTGGACGAATCAAAGTGTTTATTTGGAGAAAAGTTGACTCGGCTAGGAGGGTGACCCTACCATCGAAAGAGAGTGACCCGGCTAGGAGGGTCACCCTTCTAACCGAGCCAACTTTTTGTTTCTCACGTAAACGGTTCGCCACGTATTGTAGGGAAATGTATGAAAAGTTGGCTAGCTGTGACGAAACCGCGCCACAAAGGTGGGCACTCTCTAACACTGAACAAGAAAACTACGCATAAACAAACCCGAGAAAACACGCAACAACAATACATAAGTTTACAAGTATTTAATACGACAATTACTCTAAAATATCATGCTTAAAATAAGATTACTAATGATAATACAGTAAGCTAAATAACTATTCACAAGAATATACCTTAACGAACAAAAAATAAAAACGCGTTTAAGTAGTTTAGTTCAGTTCAGTTCACCCTGCGTCTGAAGTCCTTATCCTTGTCCTTGACCCCAACAACGTTCCACCAACATTTGACACACACCACGAACCAAACTCCCGTTACCACTTCCACTTTTAACTTACTTCTTCTGATTACGTCTTCACGCAGACCGGTATTCTTCAACTTGTCTTCTCCAGTTTACTCCAGCTGTCCGGTTTCCAACGGCCTAGTGCCTCCAAGTGTGTGGGTGGGGCGAGTGGCTCGCTATAATATTTTGTTAACATTCAGGGACTCTTTTAAGCAGTTTATGAGGTCTATATTATTTTGTTGGTTGGAATGGGAGAAAAAAAATTCAAGATGCGATAAAGGACTAGTTTTCGATTTTTTAGTAGATAAGTACCAAAAACTTAATTGTCATAAAAATAGTGTTGTCAGAACTTTTTTCTTTCTTTCCGACTTTTTAAATTCCTTTTTTTACGAGACAGAACTGGTTTGCGTGAGTAGCTTAAGCGCGCTATTACGATTTCTTTGGTTGCAATGGCAGGAAAAAAGAAATTCAAGAAGCGATAAAGGACCAGTATGGGATTTTTTTAGTAGAAAAATACAAAACCAAAATGTCATAAAAATACTTTTGTCAGAACTTTTTTCTTTCTTTCCGACTTTTGAAATTCCTTTTTCCACGAGGAGAGAGCTGGTTTGCGTGAGTCACTTAAGCGCGCTATTACCAGTTCTAGGTGCGCTTTCTAGAGTGAGTACGTCTAGTCAATATTAGTTTGGTTTACTAGATCGCAAAGATTGAAGTATCTTAAAGATTATATTTTCATGGGTTTTAAAGTGTAGCAAGTCAAAAGCCAAATTAGTCAAAAGTTTGGTGTAATTTATTCAGCGCGAGATTTGAAATGGTATATTGTATTAGGATTCTTAAGGACGTTCGCCCCCCTAACTGTTAGGACCACGTGTGCGTACTGGGAAGAAAACTAAGCAAGTAAAAGGATGGTAGTTGTTGCGTTCCCTTCGCCATCAGTTTGAAGGCTTGTTTCTTGTGAATAAGAAAAGCAAACAAATATGGAAGAAGGTATATTGAATTTCAAGAAGCGTGCGTCGAAGAAAAAAGGACGGATTTTGTGAAAGAAAATAAAGCACGGAAAAGCATGTCAGCCGAAGATCGCAGCGAAATCACAGCCGGAAACTTCGTTGAAATGTGAACACTTAATTCTATACATTTTATTCACTTTTGGTTTGAACGATGGCAGCGGCTAGGCCCAGCTTGGAGCGGGTCTAGAATGGAGAGGTAAGACGCCTCCTTCCTTCCACTAGTCTGGGTGCACACTTTGGGCAAGTGACAGTACACCCTGAGCCCCCCCCCCTGCCGGGGTTACGGCGTGTATGCCCATCAATTTGGTGAATACCCGCAGGTGTTGCTTCCTGCATTATTCTCTTGTTAGAGGAAGAAGCTACTGACGCTGCTTGTGTCATACAGTGGGGGCGAAGGGAGGATCTCATCCCAGCTCGGCCCACAGTATTCACTTGAGGCGTGGCGACCCATGTGAATTATAAGCTTTGTTAGACAACCACTATGAATTTAGACTCAGCAAATCCTATACTTCCTGCTCCGGGAGTGGGCAGGAACTTTTCCAGCAATACTGAAGCTAGGCGATCTTCAGATCACTGATGAGAATGACGACGTATCCGTAAACCATGTCTCCTGGGGGAAAACGTCTGAGAACAGCAGATGCTTGCAGGCCCTTCTGCGTTGCAAGAATTCTCTATTCATTGCAACATACAACGAAAACACCTTAAGAGATGAAGACAGTGTTTTGGAACTAGAGCAATGCACTAAACACCAAGGCATAGAAATACTTGGAGTGCAAGAACATCGTATCATCCATGATGACCCCACTGAGTTTAGAAAGGTCGGTTCCAGCTATTTAGTTACCTCCTCAGGCTGGAGAAATGAGCAAAGAAGCATCGTAAGGTGGCGTTGGACTTCTGCTAAGTGAGAAAGCAAGAGAAGCTCTGCGGAAAGCCAAGCGAATCAGCAAAAGAATCGTGACGGCTGAATTTGATGGCAATCCTATGACTACTGTGATTGTTGTTTACGCGCCTACTAACTGTGCGGATGAATTTGAAGTCGAGGAATTTTATAACGACCTGAGAAATACCCTGCAGGATGTCCCAGCACATAATTTTCTTGCTTGTATTGGAGATTTCAATGCAAGATTAGGGCCTGATGAAGTTCCGTTCACATATCATGATGCAACTAATAGAAATGAAAAGCACCTCGTAGAATTATTATCTGAGTACAGTCTGATAGCAGCTAACACTCAGTCTCAGAAACGACCAGGAAAACTGTGGACCTTCATGGGTAGGACAGGCTCGTTGCGGCAACTCGATTACATACTAGTGCGTCGAAAGTGGAGGAACAGCGTCCAGAATACTGAGGCTTACAACACCTTCAGCACAGTGGGATCTGACCATCGGGTAGTTTGTGCTAAAATTGAAGCTCAGTCTTAGAAGATCTAAAGCAGCCAAAGATGAAATATGACTGGAAGCAGTTTTCCACTGACCCAAACCTACAGTGGAAATACACAGTTGCTGTCAAGAATAGATACGATGTATTGACTGATGAAGGTAATGGGGTTAAGTATGAAAAGTTTGTTAAAGCCAACAGACAACCTATGGAAGAATGCCTGCCTAAGAAAACAAATGCAAGGAAATCCCTCCGATCATCAAACGCACAAGTGGTATCAGCCCGCCAGGAAGCACAGGTGGCACAGAGTCTGTTCGAAAATACCAACACCGAGGAAGACAAAGAAGCTTGGTCTCAAGCCCTAAGAAATCTGTATAGAGTATATGATCAGGTGAGGGAAGTGCAATTAGAGGCACAAATACGAATCATCGAAGCCTCTCATGGAGCCCAGAAATATGGTGAGGCATGGACGATAGTTAAAGAGATTACTGGGAGAAAAAGAGCTAAAGGAGGTAGTAGAGGGATCAAGCCCTGATGAACGAGTGATCATGACATGGTTTACCCACTTTAAGAAACTCCTCGGTAATCCTCCAGAGGTAGAGGATGTGGACGAAGAAATACCAAACATCTTTGAGGACCTTGATATCAATGACGGCTTGTTCACCATAGAGGAGCTCAAGAAAGTGAAATCTTCATTAAAAATCGGGAAAGCAGCTGGTCCGGATGCAATACCATGTGAAGTATTTAAGTTATGTGACTTTGACGACATATGTCCAGACTTCTGCAATCAAGCTCTGATAAAAAATGACAAACCTGATCTTTGGTCCTATATGAATATCATCCCTGTACCTAAATCAAAGACAGATAATTACAGGGGTATCAGCCTGATTTGCAATATAGCCAAGATGTATAATCGCCTGATTTTAAACCGAATCAGGAGTGTAATTGACATCCGACTCAGAGTAAAGCAGAACGGTTTCCGGCCCAAAAGATCTACAGTGGCCCAAATATTAACACTCAGAAGAATAATCGAGGAAGTTAAAGCTAATAACATTGAAGCTGTCATAACCTTCATTGACTTCAAGAAGGCATTCGACTCAATTCATCGGGGTAAAATGATGCGTATTCTCAAAGCCTATGGGATTCCACCTAACCTATTACAAGCTATTGAGAAGATGTATGAACACGAAGGCCAAAGTGATTTCACCAGATGGAGAATCAGAGATGTTCGACATCACAACAGGTGTACTGCAGGGTGACACATTAGCTCCTTTCCTGTTTATAATCGTGCTAGACTATGCTATGAGAAAAGCTATGGCTGGGAAAGAAGAAGAGCTGGGATTTACCATCACCCCTCGAAGATCTGGAAGACACTCTAAAGTAGTTCTTGCTGACTTAGACTTCGCAGACGACATAGCACTACTGTCGGATGAAATAGTTCAAGCTCAGGAATTACTGCCAACAGTAGAAAAAGAGTGCAGGAAAGTTGGCCTTGTACTGAATGCTAAGAAAACAAAATCAGTTGCTTATAACATTGATGAATCAACTCCATTACATACATTTGATGGCACTTATCTGGAATGGAAGGATGACTTCAAATATTTAGGGTCATGGGTTGATAACTCAGAAAAAGATATCAGCATAAGGAAAGCACAGGCTTGGAGAGCTTTGAATGGTATGACGAAAATATGGAAGTCCGATATGAGTAAAGATTTGAAAATCAGATTCTTCATAGCCACCATCGAACCAATCTTACTTTACGGGTGTGAGAGCTGGGCTATGTCAAAAGCACAAGAAAAGTCGCTGGATGGAACATACACTAGGATGCTGCGAAAAGCTTTAAACATCCACTGGAGCAGCCATAACCAACAACTGTACGGAGAGCTACCAGCGGTCAGCAACAAAATCGCCTCTCGTAGACTACAACTAGTGGGACACTGTTATCGCCATCCAGAGCAAAGTACCCAGAAATTACTCCTATGGGAGCCCACACATGGTCATCGCGGGAGAGGAAGACCGAAAACTACCTATATCGACACTCTTGAGAGGGATACTGGGGCATTCGAAGCAAGTGAGATTGCTGCACTGATGGCTGATAAGAGGCTGTGGAATGCCATATAGTGGTTGCCCGCCTTCGGGCGACCAAGTGAGTGAGTGTGGTTTGAACGATCACGTACAAAATACCAGCACAAGGATTTCCATTTAATATTTTAATTCTGAAAGCAAAGGTAGAGAGACATACGATTTGAGGCAGACAACTTGCCCAAGGCTTAAACGTGAAATTACAACAACAGAAAGGAACTACGAAAAGGAATGAAAGAAAATGCAAACAAAACAATGTCATAGTACCTGAAGCAGATCCTCGTAAGTCAAGAAGTAATATAAATCGTCGACCTTACACTGACCGTGTGCGAACTCTACGCTGACCGCGTGCGTCGAAGAACACAAACGTGACACAAACGTGTCACTTAACAAATTGAAATTTAACCTAAGACGGGGTACATTTGATCGGAAGTGTTTCTATTCAGATGTTGAAATCAATAGAAATTTGTCTCAAGTTTTCTATAACAACTTTATTTCAACATAGTACGAGATAAAACATCGAGCAAACGCTAGAAATAAAAGAACTAGAAAGTACAATGTTGAAAATATGAATAAAGCTCAAAAAACGCGGGAGCGCTGTTCACCCTGAGAATATCCTAAACTACATCATAAATACAGTTAACAATATTGTTCACCGAAGTTAAGGTGGCTATCACTTGTACCTGTTAATCACCGATTGATTGTGCTCTCCTATACGTACTAATAAATTATCGTCCGTGTGCGTGAATTAAGTCGAACGAAGTCTGCTTTAGACGATAAACAATTTTCTTTTAAAGAATTGCAGATCGAAGTTTGATTGTTTGCTCTTTGAAATGCTATTAATTAAAGAAACTGAGCCTTGTGTTTAATACACAGACTGACTCAATTCGTGCCAAACTTTTCATGTGACTCTTTGCTTGCAAACATTTTATTGCATTATATCGGTTTCAGCGATTTTTAGTACATTTTTCAATCATTAATATAGTTTCTTTGCATTCGTGTATCTTAGGAATTGTTAGTTTATATTTTTATAGTACACTCAACAAAATTACTCCATTCTGATTGGTCAAGAGCAGTACAATTAATCCCAAATAGTACCTATTAAGTTTCCATGACAACAGCGCGTAAATTCGTAATTTTGTTGAATGTACTATAAATAAAAAATCGCACGACCTTCTCGTACAATTCGGGATTAATAGATACTTGTGATTTTGAAAGTTCTCAAATTGCACTCGCCTAAAGGCTCGTGCAATTTTGAGAACTTTCAAAATCACTTGTACCTAGTAATAATCCCGAATTGTACTCGAGATCGTGCGATTTCCTATACAAATTCGTAAGCACTGTATTCCCTCAGTTGACTTGAAAATGACGTTAAGCGAACGTCGAAATGTCGTCGTAGTTTTTTAAACCAAAATGTTTTTACGCTCTATCTTATCGTAGTGATTTGTAATTAAATTACTAAGGGAATCTCTTCTTCTACGAAAGCGAAAAAAATCTACAGTTAACGAAGACACAAACTTAACAGGATATTGCCAATAAATATCCTACAGTTACTATGAAGGTAACCTGTGGAAAGGTGATCACCCATCAACTGGAGGCAAAAGAAATGCACCTAACGCAAAAATATTTTTTTCGCTGAAATACATCTTTGCACCTGTTCCAAACACATTGAGCCTTTTTGCGCCTTTTTAAACCAAATCTTGACTATTCATAGGCTGTAAAAGTTGCGAGTCATCTGTCCCACGACCGAGCTAGTAAGGGGCATGGGTGTATTCGTTACATGACGTCAAACTGCTTGGCAAATCAGTTTGTGACGTCAAGTAAGGGATAGACCCATGCCCCTTTCTAGCTCGGTCGTGGGACAGATATGACTAGATTTCGTAACTTTTACAGCCTATAAAAAGTCAATATTTGGTTGAAATAGGCGAAAAGCGGCGCAATATGTTTCGGACAGGTGCAAAGATTTATTTAAGCGAATGAAATATTTTGGGGTTAGGTGCACTTTAAAGACCAAGAGCTGAAATCCTTTAAAAGAAAAGCTGGGAAATGGTGGAACTGTTGGTTCAAGTTCAAATCTTTACATGCTAAATGAGGTATATCAGTGCCAGACGATAGCTGCGAATGATCGTATTTTCTATCCCCAGGGGGGAGGGGGTACTTATCATAATTCTTGGTAGGAGTGTGCCTCCCAGTTCCCCAAATCCTGACCCTGTTTCAGACCAAAATATTCCATTTTCCCCACCCGTTTTCATATCTGGCCTGGTCAGTTCCAAATCATTCCCACTGGCTTTGTTGTAGGGTATTAGGCCATTTCCGAATTACCTCAGGCCTCTTTTTCAAAGCCAGTCTTGGTGCTCAGCCTTTCATATGCGAATCAATTTTCATTCACACGCAAGTTAAACTCGTTTTGATGTGAATGAAAATTGATTCGCATATGAAAGGCTGAGCACCAAGACTGGCTTTGAAAAAGAGGCCTGAGGTAATTCGGAAATCCCCTATTAAGCTTGGCATCAGTTCCGAAGTCAAGAATTTATCTATTTATTTGTTTATTTTATTTAATCAATTTGCCAACAAAGGCAGGTGACAACACAATAGAACATTAAGTCATTAAGGTGTATCACCCAGCCCAACCCACACCATGAATATAAAAACTAACCCTACCCGCCGGTAATTTCCTAAGAAAACTGAGATACATGAACATAAAATACAAATATAACATAGTACGTATTAAATGGGTATATATATATAATCAAAAAGAACATCTAGCTAAATTCTTAACCCTACGACATTCACAGCAGATAAGTTTGTAGGAATTGGTCAAATTCAGCTCGAATGATATATTTTGGTTATTTGTCTAATTTATCTATCACCATTTGGAGTTGAAACCACTCTCGTGGTTCCCTTGAAAATCATACCCGATTTCACTGACAGACCAAATGGTCAAAATCTATACCCGTTTTAAGACCAAAACGACTCAAAAACCATACCCTTTGGGGCGGCACATGTCTATATAGCATATATCCCCCGGGAGTGTGACTTCGCGAATGGATTTAATTTTTAATTCTACTGATCTGCCGTCGCTCCATGAGTCTGTACAAGTTGAGCGTAATATCCATTATCATTTTGCAGTAAGACTTCAGGTTTGTCAAATTCCACCACTTGTCCTTGATCCAGGAACAGCACTTTATCATAGTCCATAATGGTGTTCAAACGATGAGCGATGGTCAGTACTGTGGTATCTTTAAATCTGCTTCGTATTACTTCTTGAATCAATCGGTCTGTCTTGTAATCCACATTAGCAGTGGCTTCATCCAGTATGATGATCTTGCTTTTCTGCAACAGCGCACGTGCTAAACAGACCAATTGGCGCTCGCCAACACTGAAATTGCTGCCTGACTCTCTCAGTCTGTATTCCAGTTGGCCAGGTAACTGTTGGACCGCAGTCTTCAATTGCACCTCTTCCAAAGCTCGCCAAATATCCTGATCGTCATGCAAAGAGAAAGGATCTAGGTTCCTCCTGAGACTGCCACTAAACAGAACAGGATCCTGAGTTATTACAGCCATGGACCTGCGGGAAGCTTGTAGATTGAGATCCTTGAGGTTCACGCCATCGACAGTGACCTGTTATACAAAACAAACTTGGATGAGTCATGCCCAGTCGCTAATATGGTATTTTTGCATCCCATAAGTTTTCAATCCTCGGGATCATTTCCTCCTTTCAGACAATCCTACCGCATGGTCCGTGTACGAGTGTTGCTGCT
Source organism: Galaxea fascicularis (assembly GCA_948470475.1). NCBI lineage: Eukaryota > Metazoa > Cnidaria > Anthozoa > Scleractinia > Euphylliidae > Galaxea > Galaxea fascicularis. The sequence goes on along the minus strand of OX419341.1, from coordinate 26,194,733 downwards.
GACATCTTTTGCGCAGGTTTGGAGTCCTGCATTCATGTTTATTTACAGTTATACGGAAAGACCAATTCTAAAATAATTAATTCAGAAGCACAAATGAAAGGAATCTAAGGGCTTTTTTCTCGAAACAGCGGCTGGTGTTAAAGCCTACTAATGGCGAACCGTGACAAAAAGATAAGTTTTTAAAGGAATTAATCATCATCATTAATCACCGATCGATCAATCAATCCATCAATCAATGGCCGATGGATGAATACGGATTCAAGATACTTACAAGGCCTTCAGGTTCCGGCATTCGAAACAAAGCAGCCACTAGAGATGATTTTCCAGCTCCAGTGCGCCCCGCTACACCAACTTTCTCTTTCGGAGCCACGCTAAAGCTGATGTTGCTCAAAACCTTTGGAGCATCTTTTAAATACTTTAGAGATAAGCTGGTTAAATTTAAGCCACCTTCATTTGGCCAGTGCTCCGGAGGAACTGTCTCACAGCTATATCCAGGCTCTGGCTCGATACTTGCATACGTCATTACCCGCTCTACTGAGGTCATATGATTCTCTGTATTTGAAGCCATACGGATCGCGTACTGCGCCACGTCTAATATCTGGACTGCAAACGATAAGGCTATTCCTGCTAAAGCTAAAATGATGCCATTAATGAATTTGTAGAGCCCCGATTCAAACAGGCGGAGCGTTGGATTCTGTTCCATGACAATCCGCTAAAACCCGTTTATTCGCCTTCTTCACTAAATTAAGGATAGAGTAATGCTTCTTTAAAGTAATTTTATGATATTTGTCAAGAAGAGAATGACTCTAAATTTCGCTTCCTCACAAAACAATTTAAACCCCAAAATTGGTGATGTTATTTCTCGGCAACTACAGAAAAATGCCTCCAATCAATAACAAGCATTTTGTTGACGTAGTCATAATGTAATGAAATCGCAAGCCTAAATGAGTCCACTATGTCAGTGACAATATTTAGATCCAAACCGACGCAACAGAAACGTGTACGTTGTATAACTTTAGTAAAATTGAGTGCATAATATTGTGTACCTGGGCTTTGTGTGGCCAAAAGAGCTCCCACTGATATAGATGTCATGAGAAAATTCATTATAGCATCTCCTCGAACAGCAAGCCAACGTGTTGAGGCCTCCAACATTATCAAAGCTGCAGTGTTCTTGTCAAGGTACCTACATAATTAGCAAAACAAACAACAACAACAACAACACTTTATTTTTACCCGTATCGTTACCAGTTTATACAGTAATTACTTGCTACTAGCCGGCCACGACAACACGAGCAACGACTGATTGTTGCCATTCAACTTCTAAAACGTTAAGATCGAGCCATCAAATGTCGTAAATAAACAAAATAATAAAATGAGTAAATAACCTTAATCTACCGTCGGCAGTTTATTTAGCACAACGTCTAGTGCCAAGAAAATGCATGAAACAAATAATTCAAATAAACATTATAGAGATTGAAACCGGGGCCTCTGCATTACAAGTCCAGCGCTCTAACCGAAAGCGACTGATGAACGGTTTGTGTCCCTCAGGCCTCCTTCTCAGAAAATGCAAATTCATTTTCAGGACATCAAAATTTAGAAGGCTATTTAGCTTATAATAAAAGCGAGTTTGTATTTAAGCCCACGCCCATATACAAACCTATATAGTCTGGAGATGAATGCTTCCTCCATCGCGGAAGAGCGAATAATTTCCAATCCAGCCACAGTATCTGCAATGCAGGAATACATTGGACTGCATGTCAATGCCTCCACCCGCCTCATCTCTCGAGATGATCTCAAATAAAACTTGGCCAAGAAAATAAAAAGTAACGTCAAAGGAATGCAGACGATGAAGAGCCATATGTTGGACACTGCTGAAAGGATGGTACCACTGAACACAAAAAACAGTAACTGGATTGTAAACAGAGATTGTCCTGGAAGCAGATCATCCATGCAACTGGTGTCTTTGGAGAAGCGATTCAAGATACGACCAACTGGGTTTGTATCGAAGAACAGCACTGGTGCTTTAATAACTGCTTCTGTCATATCGTCATGGAGGTTTTCAGAAGCATTAATAGCAGCGAGATAGAAACAGAGGGAGGATGCTGCTGTGAGGAGCAAGGACATCGTTACCAACGATGCATAGACCAGGAGAGTGATATGGTTCCTCTGTTGTTCATATGGCATGTCTGTCATCCGTGACAGCCACCAGTAGGGTACAATCCATGTCACTGGTGTGAAAAAGCAAACGGCTTAGTTACCGCCACATTCATCAATTGGACTATTAGAACCACTCCGAAGTATAATTTGTAACCATCGTCTGAGATGATATATACGGTTGCAACTTCTGTTCAGGCGTAACCAGACGAAAACTCTCCACCGTAAAAAATATATTTTCAAAAAACAATGCTTAAATTAAAGAGATTTTTGAGTGGGTATACGCGACGACGGCAAAACTGAAATTTTGAAAATGATGTTCTAAAAAAAGTCGACAGAATTCATTCGAAAGCAGGGTTTTTTTTACAGTTTCAAACGTTTATGTGAGGAAACAAATGAAAAGCGATACGTACATGTGGCCGTGGATGAAAAACATTCCTGTGGACGGAGGCTGCAAAGCGTCATTACATTTGTTGCGTTAAAGACCGGGTGTTTTTGTTTTGTCTTTCGCGACCAGGGAAGGGGCGAAAGAACGGAGGACATTTCCTCATCATTTCCAATTAGCGGCCATATTGGATAAGCAATCTTGGATTTTATTGATCTCGCACCCAGATCTCTTGGTTACGAAATAAGGATTTTTTGACTTTCCTTAAACCTCAAAACACACCAAAATGTACTACAATGTAATCAAAACTGAAAATTGTAATAAAATCACTCAATGAAGAATGATCCTCGTAGTTGTGAACGCAATTCATGCAATTGCTTAAAGAAGCCAGTAAAAAAAAAAAAAATAAAATAAAAAATAAAATAAATTACAAAAGTCAGGACTTCAACGGTGCATGGCACTGGTACGGAAGGTCACGGGCTCAAACCCTGGTGAAGACCTGAATTTTTTTTAGGCTTCTGTACGCGCAATTGCATAAATTGCGTTCACAACTGCGAGGATCATTTTTCGCTGATTTGACCTCATTTCGGCAGTTCACATATGATTTGTTTCATGTACATCATTGACATTAAAATTACAGTCTGTAATAAAATTAACTTCCTCGTAAAAAAAAAACCATGGCCTTCCAGTCACCACTTTCACTCACCCACTCGTCACCACTTACCTTGAACTATAACAAAGAAGACAAACAGTCCGAATACTAAAACAACAGGGAGTGCAGCTCTGAAGTACTTCCAGTATCGCCACCATTCTACACTTCCAATCATTCTGTCCTCTTTCTCTTCTTTCAGGTCCAACCTCTCAATCTGCTTTTCAGCAACAGAAAATGATTCATTTCTTTCTTCTTCAAATTCTTTTCTCTTTGCAAAGGGTGCATATTTGTTTGCATCTCGTTCTTTTTGTTGACTTGCAACCTGTATCATAGATGCAGCTTCCTTCTCTCTACCCACTGCAGGGTTTTTGCATTCTCGCGCAACAGACCCATTCTCAAGCACCAGAAAATAATCTGTTTGTTTGAGGAATTGCACTTGATGAGTGGCCAGAATCCGTATTCGGTCTCCTAAGAACCCTTTAATGCAATTTTCGAATAACAGTTTCCCAACTTTGGCATCCACTGCACTCAGCGGATCGTCCAACAGATAAATGTCTGCATCAGAGTAGACTGCCCGCGCCAAACTTACTCTGGCACGTTGACCACCGCTCAATATTACTCCACATTGTCCAATTTCAGTAAGGTCACCTTTTGGAAAACAATTTATGTCAGTTTCTAAGTCACACACTTGGATAATCATTTGATACTTTTGCTCGTCAAAATTTCTCCCAAACAAAATGTTCTCTCGCAAGGTGCCAGAAAACACCCAAGGCTTTTGAGAAACGTATGCAATTTTCCCAGTGCTGGATAATTGTCCAGACGTTACTGGAAGTTCTCCGAGTATGGCCATCAGCAAAGATGTCTTACCGCTTCCAACAGGGCCTGTTATGCCCACAAGGTTTGCACTGTTAACTTCTAATGAGACGTTATTTAAGGCTGGGTGATCACACGCTTGGTTCCAATGACAAGATGCTTTGCTCAAAAGTACCCGCGATTGTGTTTTTTGTGAAGTGTCACAGAATCTCCGAGCACCAATCAAAGTCGGTTTGTCAGATCTGAAGCTTTCAATTCTCACGGGATGAGGCTTATACTTTCTCCCCCTGCAGTAAACTTGAAGTGGAAACCGGTTTTCGTTGTTGTTTTCCGAGCTCCTTGTAAGGGAGTTGCTTTCAATTAAAATTTGCACTCTGTTTAGAGCCGTTTTTGCATCCATGACATAGCGTAATGATTCTCCTATGAATAAAGTTACGAACATTCTGATGTTAGATAGGATAGAAAGCAATGTGAAAACTTGAATAGGTTTCAATGTAATTCCTGAAAAAACAAGGCCTAGAACTGAAACTAGCCCCGCCAAGTTCGTGCTGGTGAAGAACAGAGCGTAGATGCTGGAGACGATGAATCCTCGTCGACGGATGAAAGAGAGTTCCTTCCTAGAACAAAGGTTGAAAAACAAGTGAGCGTTACATGGCTCCAAAATTGCTTTTCACTATCAATTTAATATGACTATCTATTTGATTTTTGTTATCTCTTGTGAGCCTATTAAATATAATCTCAGTTTCAGTAGCCTGCCTAGAATAAAGTGCCAAGCTAACTGCGGGCTATAAAGGCGTTTGATATTACAATTGTTAAAAATAAACACAATGTTATTGTTATTGTTGTACATATATAGTTCTTAAAGCCTGTGTCATTTCTTTGTCCACACTGTTGTCACATAAACTAGATTTTTTAGCATGGTGGTGAACACAGTTTTTGATGTACTTGTGCCTCATTAGCCGTTTTCTGAAACCACTGCTGTATCGGCGCCATGTTTGTTGTTCGTAATCGTTGTACTCGCGCTGCAGAGGGCGTGCAAAAACAGTGATCGGCCACCTTAAAGTATCGAAGAACGCATTTATAGTCTATAGATAGAGGTATCATGAAATGAACGTCAATACTAAGAAAACTGTCTAAGTGCTATAAGAGAATTTTGCCGCCTTTCGTCTATACTTCAGCAATAAATTGCTAGCAGATGCATGAAAAAAAAGACGGAATATTGAACGAACGTAGAGCTTGCTTTTGCAATCAATTACAATGGTTATAGAAACAGATCCTCTAAACGTAACCAAAAATTGCCATTTTGTATCAAGATTGTTTCCCCAAACAGGGACTGAAAAGTTGAAGGGCAGGGGCAGGTGGGAAGAGGGGATGACAAGATTCCCTCACTTTTGGTGGAAACAAGATGATAAATTAAGTACAAGACATCCCCAAAAAGTATTTTCACGGAATAATTGTGGTCGGCTACAGCTGCCGGACCTTGCTGGAAACCATCCAAATTTATGATTGCTCAGTTTCGATCCTGGCGCCGGCGACACGCTAGGCGGTTTTGTACGCCGATTGCGGCGATTTGCCACTCCAATTTTGTTCCCAGGCTCCAAGCATCTTACTGTTCGCCTTTTTGAAAAGTCATGTGATAAACGTCGCTCAACCTGATTGGTTTACTGGTCTGGCGATTCGCAGCGATGAGCGAAAAAACTCGTAGGAACGGGCGCACTAGTCGAATGCCGGCGAATTTAATCGCCGATAGTCTGACACGCCAGATACAGGCGATTTTGTACGCCGATCGCGGCAATCGGCGTATAAAATCGACTAGTGTGTCACCCCTTTAACTTTGGCGGAATAAGTGTTATGAGTTACACTAATTCTGATACGTTTTCATGGCCCTCAACTGAAGAGGAGACAGCGTTCTCCGCACTTTAAAAACTCCTCCGCGCGGCCCTGCCGAACTAATGGAAAGGCCTGAAAGTATACGAAAAATTTATACGAACGGTAAAACTCCAATTATAAACACTTTTATACAAACCTTCTTATTTTTGTAACCAGGTTTTTAAAGTTCCATTCCCAAGCGTACATTTTTACTGCCCGGATTCCTGAAATAATCTCTTTCATTACCTCCAATCGTTTGTCGATCTGGTCTGCCGCCTTTCTGCGCCATTGTGCAGCTTTCCGAGCGGTCAATGATCCATAGACAAAGATGACCCAAAACACAAATGTTCCAGCCAAGGCTTGCCAGGCGACAACCTTCCAAATGGATGTCACCGCAATAGCAATATCCAGCAATGCAAATGACAAAAAACCGAAGTGGAGGCCCACCTCTTCAATGACTTTAGCGTCGTTTGAAACAACATTTACGATGTTGCCTGAGCTGACCTCTTCTACTGTTCGTCGATTCATAGAAAGGATCTACATCAAAGTAAAGGACACTAGTGGTCATTGTTGCATATGGGAAAGCTGTAGCTCTTGCACGCAGTTTCAAGACAAGAATTACGTTAACTAGAGAAATTTAGAGGGATTTTAATCTTTCTATGAAGATGGCTCAAAATGGTTTCCTTATTTTAACACACCAATTCTTTGATGAACTGATACTATTTCAATTTATTGTTTGTTTCCTTAAAGCCGGTGGTATCCAAAAACTTTGCTTTTATTTCTTATAAGTTTTGATAGTACTCTTGACTGAAAAGTTTTAAAAACATCTGTGGTGTAGATTTAGAACCACTTCAATTTTTTGATAATTTAAGGTGGCTCTGAGACGAATCTTGATATACTGATTGCAACTCAATGGTAAAAAAGGGGGTTACCCAACTCCTTTTTTTAGTTACAGGCACATAAAGCTAAAATGAAGGGTGTTTTTAAGAGTCTGTAGTATTGCTATGGTAACGTCATTTCCAAAGAAACAAACGGAAAATTGTGGTAGTATCAATCAATCGAAGAATTGATATTTAAAAACAACGAAACCATGATTTTGAACCACCTTAATGCCTCGTGGGTTCCTCCCTCAATTTCACGTTCATTTATGATCAACCTTTAACGAAGTTGAAACAGGGAGACCTACCCGTTTATAAACAAATCCGATCATTGCGACTTTCAGTCGAAGTGCCACCATCTGGCTTTTAAAAACCCACTGACTCATGCAAATCGATGTTACAGTTGGGACCAAAGCAAAGCAGAGAACAAAGGGCAGCGCTGCAACGTAACTTTTTTCCAAGTCTTCGGCAATGCTCCTTAAGAAAAAATACACCAGCAGAGGCGTGCCATTGAATGTCAATGAGAAAATTAGTCGAAGAATTACGAGAGTGATATAATCTCTATGAGGAATGACCCTCATCATGGCTCTCCAAAGTCGCGGCCTTGTTCTGTTTTGTTCGGACGCTCTTTCCTCTGCCAGCCACTCCGACTCCAAGTCATCAACAAGTCTCTCCGATTGATACGAGGTTTCGATCTTAAACAAGTCCTTTTCTCCCAATGGTTGTTTGGTTCCCAATTTGAGAATTCCAGTCATCCACGAAAATGTCAGCAGCGATAAAAATCCAGCTTGGCTTTGTGGATTTTTTACTGAGCAGTCTTCCATAATGTACGTCAGAGATGTGTTCTTAAAAAATATCAAGGAGAAAATCAAGAGGATATAATTCCATTTGAATGGCATTAACTATAATCCGAAAAACCACAAAAACAAATAAAGAAACTAACAACAAAAACAGAACACGGCAGTTGCCACTAAACGCTGTCACCGCGGGTTTTCGCATCGATTCTGGGCTCATATTTTGAGCCTCTAAGCTTATGAGCACCATTTGTTTTATCTTTTAAATTTTATGATTAATTCATGCTGATGTATTTCCCAACCTCCTTCCCATGACGTTTCCCTTCGCCATAGGGGTGGGGTGGGGTGAGGCGGGAAACCTTCGCTTCCAATATGGAAATAAACGTACACGTCATCTTGAGACATGGCATCACAATATATCACAATTGGTGATCGGCTACGATTTCCCATTTCCGAAACTCCAATTGAAACATCAGCTGAGTATAAACTGAAAAATAACACGTTGCAGAAAATTTGCAATTTTCGCGGGAGAATATAGGCATACTTAAAACTTGAGACCAATTCATATTTTGGACACAAATTAGCGATTTTAAGTTTGCTCAAGAAACAGCTACGCGTTAGAAACATTTCCAAAACTGGAGAGGAATAACAACAGCATGAACACTAGTACGAATTCTCTACTCGCCATGTTGTTGTGATTGCCATTGCGCAATGCGCTCGGCCAAAAGCCGAGAGGCCTGAAAGTAGTACGAAACATGTAAGAAACTTGTAAATGGTAAACGGATTTCCGTAAGGAACGTCCCAAACGGGAAAACAAGACTACGGTTGTTTACCATTTACATGGGAAAACCGGTTGGTCGACGGTTTGTACAAATAGTAAGCAAAAATCCCCAATGAAAAGTTCCGATCAGGGTTGGCGTGTACCATTCGCAAAACCCCTCTACTAAATAACACGTGACCCGCATCAAAATTGGAGTAGGGCTTGGAACTAGTGAAAATCCCAAATGGTACACACAATTTCGGTTGGAAATTTTGGATTACTGTTTCAGGAACTGGTACTGTAGCACAATCCAACTGGGGGACGCCGATCGTATAATGTTAATAATTTTGTAATTTTATTGTTCGATCTAAAGAAAGAAATAATTGAAGATCCCATAGACAATCGGTACGCAAATTCACGAGATAAGTTAACAGAATATGGTGTGTAAGTTACAGCAGTAAACACATACTTCTTTGACGATATCCAGTCAGATCGTTAACCGGTGCACTATACAGGTCAGCCTGTTAAGGGAGTGTTGAGGCCGACGAGGCGTGCTGTAAAAAAGGAAGAAAGTGGTTGAAATCAATGAAATACCACCCCCCTAACCTAACCCCACCCACCCCCTTCCCTTCACATTTTTCTGTATAGACCATTCTAAAAAATACAGTCCAGAGTCCAAAGCCCAGAGTGCAGTCGTGGTTTTAGCCTATGCCTAAAGGGCCAATAGTATAAGGAGACTCTGTCTTTCTGGCTTACCGTTCAAACGATCTGAAGGAATTCAAGCCAATTAAAATGGTTAATAATTGTGTTTTTCCTCTTATGGCGAAGGCTCCACGTACTTCAAGTAGAGGTCAGGTCACGAAAGTAAATCGAATTCGCCTTTCAAGATCAAATAGACCACAGGCAGCCCAGACGTTGTTTGTGATTTATATAAAAGACAGTATTGCGTTACGTTTTGAGCCATTTAAGGTAGCTCAAAACAGTTTCCAGCACTTTCCAAGACGTAGATTTTGATGGGTCATTATTACCACTCTTTATCAGTTGATGCTATAATCATGGTATCAAAAAACTGCCCAATAATTTGTGAATACGTTGGTATTATTTTTGTGACACTATAGGTTACCATAGCAACATTATGACCTGCTAAAAACACCCTTAATTTCAGCTTTAAGCGCTTATATTTCAAAAACGGCACGGTGAAATTTTTTCTTATTATAAAATTTTGATAAGCAGGATGAGATGCAACTTTTTGCAAAGTTAAAATAAATTCCCTGCATGGAGTTCAGAGCCACCTTAAATTTTCGAAAATTTAAGGTGGCTCTGAACCCCATGTACAGAATTTGTTTAAACTTTGCCAAAAGTTGCATCTCATCCTGCTTATCAAAATTCTATAATAGGAAAAAATTTCACCGTGCCGTTTTTGAAATATAAGCGCTTAAAGCTGAAATTAAGGGTGTTTTTAGCAGGTCACAGTGTTGCTATGGTAATCTATAGTGTCACGAAAATAATACCAACGTATTCACCAATGATTGGGCAGTTTTGTGATACATGATTGTAACATCAACTGATAAAGAGTGGCATTAATGACCCATCAAAATCTACACGCTTGGAAAGTGCTGGGAACTGTTTTGGGCCACTTTAAGAGAATGTATGAAAATGGTTCGAAAATCGCTTTAAATTCAACTTGTAGTAAAGTATTTAAATAAAAGAAGTTTACCTTAGTCTGCGCTTGTGTTATTTTGAAGTCTTTGTGGAAGCTGAGTCGTTCTAAAGTTATTTTCACGATTTAAACTTTTCCAGGTTTGCTTTTCTTTACTACAAGTTGAATTTAGAACGATTTTCGGACCATTTTCGTACATTCTCTTAAATGGCTCAAAACGTAACGCAATACTGTCACGTATGCAAATCACAAACAGCGTCTATGCAGCCTATGAATGGACAAGAATCAACCACGGGAGTTCTTTTGCAAAAATTTGCATATACGTGACCGTTCCGTGAGTCCTTGCACGGAAGGTGCACGTGATTTGAATGTTGACTATTTTGGTCATCCAATCGCAATTGCCACACGTGATTTTAAACCGGTTAAAATCCAGATCTTTTAATTTATTCATCGAGATTGACAGTGCAAGGAGCCCCGGGAGCAGGGTAACC